>BRKX01000002.1:66985169-67290879 GCA_026008535.1 Perilla frutescens | reverse complement strand
TTATTATTATTATTATTATTATTATTATTATTATTATTATTATTATTATTATTATTATTATTATTATTATTATTATTATTATTATTATTATTATTATTATTATATTATTATTATTATTATTATTATTATTATTATTATTATTATTATTATTATTATTATTATTATTATTATTATTATTATTATTATTATTATTATTATTATTATTATTATTATTATTATTATTATTATTATTATTATTATTATTATTATTATTATTATTATTATTATTATTATTATTATTATTATTATTATTATTATTATTATTATTATTATTATTATTATTATTATTATTATTATTATTATTATTATTATTATTATTATTATTATTATTATTATTATTATTATTATTATTATTATTATTATTATTATTATTATTATTATTATTATTATTATTATTATTATTATTATTATTATTATTATTATTATTATTATTATTATTATTATTATTATTATTATTATTATTATTATTCACACACCCGACATGTGGTATTGAGGAGATTCGAACTCATAATCTTTGATCTCCAAACAACCTCATTCCACCGCTAAGCCAATAAAATCAATTACATTCCTATTTTTTACATATATGAAAAATTTCCTGTAAACAATATTACATTTCAGATATGGTAAATTATAATTTAATTCTCAATTACATTTGAATATAATGTTTTAATAAAAAAAACCCAACATTTAAATAATTACAAAAGAATTCCCAACATTTTCCCATTATAATAAGAATACCACACATACATATTTTTGGCAATTGACATGCTGGTAGTTGGACAGATACTATACGTTAGTCCTCCTAAAAGCGTGACATTGAAACAAAAAGACGAACACGTATATTGAGCACAATTTGATTTCAGAGACGAATAAGCATGTAGTCCAACATTTGATTAATTACAAAGATGAATAAGTATTCGTCAAATTATCGGCATGCCAATTACTGGATAAATCAATCGAGGGCATTTTTCGTTAACAAGGGAAAATGTTGAGAATAAATTGTTTTGTAATTATTTAAACATTAAAATATTTTTGTTAAAAATATCAAAACACAGAGAATAAATTATAATGTTTTTCATGACCATGAAGGGGGCCATATTTTGCACCCGTGTAGATAAACTAGTACAATAAAGATACCGGACAAGGTTTCTTGATCAGTGTGTGTGCATGAAATTGCTCAAGGCCTTAAAAATGGCCAAAATTTGAATCTTGGATTAATGTAAGTATTTTAGGAAACAAGGAAAAGAAAACGAAAATAAACAAGAAAAAGAACACAACAATATACGCACAGTTCGACCAAAAGATCCAAAGATATCATATTTATACTATAATATACTAAAATATGAATTGGGCCCCCATCAAACGCAAATGAAATCCACTATCTCATTGGTGTCCCATTTTGATTTTTATTCGATTTTCATCATTTTTTTCTTCAATTTCAATTTGTTATGACTTAGTTTAATTTTATAATTATTATTTAGGATTCATTCCACCCGACTAGGGTTTATATTTATTTCTTTTTTTTAGTTAATATAATTGATTAATATGGTTGATTATTCCAAAAGTAGGGTATATAATTTTTTAAAATTTTAATTTTTAGGAATAAATGTTGATTATGATTTGTAATATTATAATAAAATTTATTTTTGTAATAAACATTTTTAAAATATTAAATTTCATGGTGAGACATAATAGTGGGACATGAAAAGTGGACTAGAGGATTTTATCCCCATCAAACGGGCGTACGAACTCAGCACAAAATATTCAGATCGGCTTATAAATTCGGATCATCTTTTAAATTCAAGTTAATTAACAATATATACACATAACCAAAATGTGTTGTTAATTAATTATATATGCAATTAAGAATGCATTTACTGCTAGTAATGGTTGATATATCATACATCATTGCGCACACTAACCTACCTATAATTCGTTGTTGAAAGAAAATTTAAGACCGTGGCTCAAAGGATTAGCTCTCTCTCTCTCTCTCTCTCTCTCTCTCTCTCTATGTGTGTGTGTGTGTGTGTGTGTATTTATATATATATTAATATATATATGTTTTAAAAAAAAGCTAAATATATAGTGGTTGTAAGAAAATCTAATGGCAAGATTTGAAATGTCGAATGCTTATGTGAATAAGATTTAGAATCAGATACGGTATAATATACAGCTAAAGAAAATCTAGCATGAGATCTCTTCCTTAAAAAAAAAAACAGAAATAGTCTTAGAGAAGAAAATTAATAGGGGCATGCATCAACAACAATGACAAAGTATTTAGCAGAGATACAGGGAATATATGTGACTAAGCTGATATTCTCTTATAATATTAATATATAAGGTAAAAAAAACATATTTGAATCCATGTACAAAATCAAAGTATCTTTTTTACTAATATATATTGATATAATATTACTGCTAAACGTGTAATTAAGATACAAATTAAATTAGGGCGTCTTCTACTCAAGAAGTCCACATTGATCGATTGTGTGAGGTGTGTGTGACTTTTGTGAACTCTAGTTTTTTAGATTTGACATGTTGGTTATAACACGTTATGTGTATGTTCTATTAAAAAATATATATTTCGCACTATTATCAAAATTATAATTCTATCACATATTATTTGAAATGTCATTTTAATACCAAAACAATTAAAAGCATATTAAGAACTAACGTCAGAACTATTTTTCGAGAACCTAACAAAATTAAACTTATATGCTCTAATAGATATCCAAATGGTTAGATCAATTCATTTTAATAAAAATTCCTCTTAAAATACTTAGACCATCAACAAATCTAACAAAAGAACTTGCCATGTCATTTTTCAAGTGCCAGAAAATAGTTCCGGTATTAGTTTTGATTATTTTTCCATAGTTTGGATATTCAAATATCATTTTGAATAGTATGTAAGGGTGAGAGATCCAAGTACCCGTCCCAATGTCTCCATTCCCTAACTAAAAAAAAAAAATTACAAAAAGAACAAAAAGAAAAGGATGATAAAATCTCAAATTGATTGTGTAAAATATATGACTTACAAGCAATTTCGAGAGCTCTATGATCGCTAGCATTTTGGAGTTTCACATGTTAGTTATATATATTTTGTATATGTTTTTCTGCTTAAAAAAGTAAAAAATAATACATACATGTATTATGTGTATATATATTTGTGTGTGTGTGTGTAAAGTACAAGTGATGGTCCATTTATTTTTTTTGATGTAATTAAAATATATATATGTAATTAGCGTGGGATAGGAAGTATCCTGCAGGCTTCACCGTCATGCTAGGCTTTTTGTATCCATTTTTATAAACCCGTTGACCATCTATAACAAGATGCTCTACACGTGTAAAAATTATTCTCTCTTTTTTTTTTTATCACCAAATCACAAGCACAAATAAAGTAAATATATAAAATCAAGTGAGCTAATCAATCAACTAAAAAAACAATGATAATATTTAGATCAGCTGCACATTGTTGGCTTCCTATTTATAACACTCTTCCCCGTGGATATCAGATACATTCCACCAATTTCATTCCATCTTCATCTATCCATATATATTCCTTGTCATTACACAATAACAATTAATCATTGTCTAGGTGGGTATATGTTGGAGGTTTAGCTCCAATGTTTCCTACATTTTTCTACATTGGAGCTCTAATCATCATCATCTTCACAAACTGGCTTTACAGTTGGAGGAATCCCAAGTGCAACGGAGTCCTCCCACCGGGCTCGATGGGGTGGCCGTTGCTCGGGGAGACTCTGCAGTTCTTTGCTCCCAACACCACCTCCGGCATCCCTCCCTTCGTCAAGAAAAGAATGCTGAGGTATGAAATTAATTAATATTATTTAAAGGGCCTGCAGTCTCCTATCATAATGCAGAGTGGATCGATCTGAATTTTCATTTAACTAATTTCATTCTTTTTAGATATGGCCCTATTTTCAAGACTAGTTTAGTGGGGAGGCCGGTGATAGTGTCCACAGACGCAGATCTTAATTATTTCATTTTTCAGAAAGAGGGAGAGCTATTTCAGAGCTGGTATCCAGATACATTCACAGAAATATTTGGGCGCCAAAATGTGGGTTCCTTGCATGGCTTCATGTATAAGTACCTTAAGAATATGGTGCTCAATTTATTTGGCCCCGAAAGCCTCAAAAAAATGCTTTCAGAAGTCGAACACATGTCGAGTTCGAGCTTGAAAATTTGGTCGTGCCGGACTAGTGTTGATATCAAGGATGCAGCTGCGCAGGTGATTGCCATATATATACTTTATATATGTAATTTTGTTTTTGGATTAATTGTCAAAAAAATATTGAACTTTGAACAAATTTACAAAACCTTGCGATAACAACCCAGCCTTATTTTTTTTTCAAATGATTACATTTATGATGTGACATTATTTTTTCCACATATACATATTTATTTAATTTTGGGTGTCAAATATGAGATATTTTTTTCCTTTGGATAACGTCAATTTTCCGGTCATCAAAAATTGCTGGTGTGTCTATTTTAAATTGCTACAATTAAAAGTCTATTTAAATTGCAAATTCGTTGAAAGATGGTGTTTTTTTTTGGCAGCTAGTTAAGCTAATGTTTTTTCTTTGTAAATTGGAAAAAATAGTAACTTTTTTATATGTGTGTAGATGATATTTGATCTTGCTGCGAAGAAGCTAATCAGTTATGACTCGAAGAAATCGTGTGAGAATTTGAGGGGAAATTTTGAGGCATTTATTCGAGGATTGATCTCATTTCCATTGGATATTCCTGGAACTGCATACCACAAATGCTTACAGGTATATATAAAAATTGTATATATAATTAATTTGATATAAAAAATGTTATTGACTTGGATATATGATCAGGGAAGAAAGAAGGCGATGAAGATGCTAAGCGACATGCTTGATGAAAGACGAGTAAGGCCGAGAAAAGAGGGGTGTGATTTCTTCGATTATGTATTGGAAGAGCTTGAGAGAAAGGATACAGTGGTGACAGAGGGAATTGCTCTGGATTTGATGTTCGTGCTGCTCTTTGCCAGCTTCGAAACAACCTCCCTCGCCCTCACTTTGGCAGTCAAACTCCTCGTCGAGCATCCCCTCGTGTTACAAGCATTGAAGGTATGGTTAGTCAATATTCAATAATCAATATATATATATATATATATATATTCTGAGTTAATTAATTAAACTATGCCATGCATTTCACAGGAAGAACACGAGGCGATTATTAGGAGGAGGGAAAATCCAGATTCTGGATTAACATGGAATGAATACAAATCAATGAAATTCACATTTCAGGTGAACCTATATATACGTCACATATACATAATCAAAAATGTTGATTGTTAAATATTTGCAAAATGTCACATCCTTTCTCTAACAGAATCCTCTTGCAGTTTATCAATGAAACAGTTAGGCTGGCTAATATAGTTCCTGGAATTTTCAGAAAGACAATGAGAGAAATCAAATTTAAAGGTCAGGAACTTTTCCTTCAATTGTAAATTGTAATAGAATAAATGTAATTAGCTTAACAAATTTAAAAGTTAGAATTAATTATTATTGTGTAAAAATATTATTGTGTACGGTGCAGAATATACAATTCCAGCTGGTTGGGCGGTGATGATATGCCCTCCAGCTGTGCACTTAAACCCTGCGAGATATAGAAATCCCCTTGATTTCGATCCCTGGAGATGGGAGGCGAGTACCTAGCTAATTCCCCTCATCCACGTCTACAATAATATTTATGATAATACAAATTGGAATAAAGGATCTCGTCTCGTCTGCCTGCAGGGAATAGACACCAATGGTGCATCAAGAAATTTCATGGCATTTGGAGGGGGTATGCGATTCTGCGTCGGAACTGATTTCACTAAGCTGCAGATGGCTGTGTTTCTCCATTGCTTAGTAACAAAGTACAAGTAAGCAAGCATATATATATATTCGACACAAAACCTTGTCGTATAAATCATACTATTAATCAACACCACATTAATTGCCTCAAATTGTAGGTGGAAACCAATCAAAGGCGGCCAAATTCTTCGAACTCCTGGTTTACAATTTCCAAATGGATATCACATTCAATTATCTGAAAACATAAACTGAAGCAGGGCTCCAGCCAAAAACGACCATCATTAATTTCAACATGTAACACTCAACCAAAATTGACATAGAAATGGCATCTTCAATTTTCTTTTGACAAAATTTTGGGTTCCATCAATTTTAGGCCAAGGAAAATAGAGAAGTAAATACACACACACACACACACCATGTCATTCATAATATAATATACATATATTGTAATGTAGATACCTTATATATATATTAGTGTATAGATAGATGAAATTGTCTATTGCACAACGGTGTTAATTACATTTAATATTGCAGTGTTTATATCATCATTATGTGTGAGTATATAAATGCTACTTCATTTCTCTTCAGTTCTTAAGAAAATGATAATAATTTCCTTAAAGTAAAAATTGTGTACCAATTTAGAATTTTATTCAAACATAAAAGAATTGAAATAATAATAATAAATCATAAAAATATTGAAAATAAACCCTAAAAATTAAAAGAATAAATCCTAAAAAGATTAAAAATAAACCCTAAAAATTGAAATAAATCGTGAAAATTAAAGAATAAATTCAAAAACTAAAATTTAATAAAGGAAAAACTAAAAACTAAATAAATTAAAGTTTAATAATGCAAGAATACATGGAATTAACAAGGACAATTAATAATTCAATTTTTTCCTTATTTATAATGGAGTTAAAATGACACGATAATGGTTTCAACATACTTATTCAATTTTGTGAGATCATAATGTGGCGTTATTCTAGATAGTACAATACCATATGAAACACATACGTAAGAGTATGATTGTTTTAGTATAGTCTCTATCACGTATAGCACACCATGTATGTATATCTCTTTTAAATTGTTTCACTATGTAGTAAAAATAGGAAAGAAAAGAAAAGTAAGAAACAAGAAAAGAATAAAGGATCATAATTAAATCAAGATACAAGTTAAGATAAAATAAGAATTAAAAAAAAAAGAAAAAGAAAAAAAGGCTGGCAACAAAGCCCGCGGGCCTATAATCTTTTGTTTTTTTTTGTTTAACTCATGTACACACCTAGACCTGTCAAAACGGGCTAGCGGAGAGGGGTGGGCCGTGGGCTCGAAAATTAAAGGCACAATGAATTCATCCATTTACTTGAAGCATCTGAACAACCTCAACAATCTGAGGACAATATATTAAAAAAACCAACTTTATCAATATCAAATCCAAATTGTGACCATTATACTTGCTATATATTGTGGTGTTCAAACAATTTAGCTTTGTCAAAAATCAAGGAACTCATCAATCACGACAAACACACACTACAGAAGAAGAAGAAGAAGAAGAAGAAGAAGAAGAAGAAGATTTCCAAACACAATTTATTCACGGACGCGGTTCAAGGACCGAGTTTGATTTCCCAAATACACAATAGAAGCGAAGCGAATGAATTATAACAAAATAAGAGCCAACAAAATAGAAGAGTTGATGCCTTGCTGCGAGAGGAGTAGAAAGATGAACAACAATGAGAACTACTACTGCTTTGCTGCGAATCGGCGTCGAAGAGCTCCTGCCTTGCTATGAAGAAATGAGAAGTTGGCAGACAGATGAAAGAGGCGAGAGGGAGATGAAGACGAGCGGCGCTCAGGAGACTTTCATTTAGATAATTAGATTAGGTCATATGATATTCATCTTATATTCTAATTATTAATTATTAAAAAAATTATATATGGGCGGGTAGCCCGCCTGGCTGCGGGCTTTACTCGCTAAAGCCCGCCCCGCCACGGGCTTACATGCTCGGGCCCGCCAGATAAACGGATCTCAAAATTAAAGCCCTCATTGTTTAAAAACATGACGGGGACGGGCTAGCCCGTTTTGACGGGTCTACACACACCCGACTCGGTGGTATTGAGGAGATTTGAACTCGTGATGTTTGGTCTCCAAGAAACCTTACTTCATCCCACCAAACAATGATCCTTTTTGACAACTCGTGTACCAGAAAGTTCTATGCTACTCATATGTGCATCAGATGGGGCATTTTATTTTATTTTTAAATTTTTGTACAAAGTGTTCGGTATTTCATTTCACTAAAATTCTAACTCGCAAGTGTACGAGGTGGATTATAGCAAAACAATGGTGAATAAGATCGTATCCACAAATACTAGCTATGTAACTTGACTAAGTACCAAATTTTACTGTCCTAGTTTATCTAGAGAACCAAATTAAAAGTTTGGATTTCTAATTAACTAAATACTATAAATTAAATAAAAATAGATCAAGCAAAGAAAACGGGATAAACAAATAAACGATGGATCCTAGGGTGTTGCTGTTAAATGGATTTCACAATTCTAGATAATTTATTCAACTAATTTAATTCTAAATCTTGTAGGAGTATCACTAATGTAATTACAACCTCTCTCTCTCTCTCTCTCTCTCTCTCTCTCTCTCTCTCTCTCTCTCTCTCTCTCTCTCTCGTAAGCTATAATAATAGATTAAACTCTAATTCTTATCTCTCGATCTCGAATTATTATCTAACCCTAATAAAAACCTCATATTTATTTTCCTCATGACACCTACCAATCTCTCGATCTAGCAGACTCGTGTTATGCAATCCTAATATGTTAATCTATGTGTTATGTCAGAAATCAAAAAAGTTATTGCGACGTGGAGATGAATTTCACTGTCCTAAAAATGATTTCCGGCAGTCTGTGGTGTAAAGCTTTTAGTCGGATTCACCTCCAGGTTAACACAACATTCAATGATTGAGTACACTCTCAAAACTTGAACTGGAGTTTACACGAACAAATGCTCAGAGATAAAAGGGAAGAAGCCGTCTGTATTACTGTCTCTTTAGAGGCAGAAAACTAAAAAATATATATAGAGAAAAAGAAACGAAGAGCCCTCTCACTCACTCACAGAACGTGCGCCACTTTCTTCACAACGGTTAGAAGAAACAGTCAAGAATTAATTAGGGAAAGAGGAAAAAATAAATATTGGGATAAAAAGGAAGGCCCAACCCACAACTAGCCCATTTCCCCCACATGCGCGACGACGACCAGACCAGACCGGGCCGGGACAGACGAATGGCGCGCGCGGGGGCTTCGCCTTCACAGGCCCATCATAAAAGCCCACTTCTAAGTCAATTGACCCATTTAAAGAAGAGAGCTAAAATAAACAACTCCAAGTTGCATTAAAAAATCGATGTGGATAGGAACAAGACTAAAGATCAAAGGCAAAGTTGCTCTCTATTTCCAACAATCCCTCACAAATGGAAAGCAACGGGAGAAAAGAAGAACTCTGAGCAAAAAAAGGATAAATGCATAAGTAATAATAATCTTAAGATTTTGAATTGATACTTATTTGAATGATGGACAACACGTGAATCCAAAAAAGTGTGTCAAACACTTGAACTTTTAAAAGATTCAAGTGAAATCCCTCAAATCATCACATCAATCCTTAAATCGAGTAAACTCCGCGATATCAAACAAAGGCCATCACAATCTTGGATTCTCATGAGTGTCTTAGTAAGACAAAGTCTTACATAGGAGACGGCCAGCTCCACACTCACTTAGGTGATTCCAGATTGTGCGTCTCAAAAGCATAAAAAACAACAACAGTGCGTCTCAAATAGCACAGATGTATTGAATCATCAAGAGTTAATCGCTCAATCTCAAACAACCAAACACCATATACATGAGTATGATATCATCAAGTCCACCACTTAGGACCACCTACAGAGGGGCTATGACACAACATCAACAATCATTAGTCCATCAAGTTCGTCAACAGGACCACCCAAAAATGGGCTATGGAAAGAAACTTTTCATAAATATTCAACAAAACTTTACAGCTTTGTTTGACCATAAAAAGGTATCCACTAAAAGTTACCTCACCAATGAGGCCTTACGCCCATTCCATTGGAAGAATTCAACACTTGATTTCCATTGAGACCTTTGGTGAGAGGATCGACTAGATTTCTTTCGGACCTTATGAAATCCAAAGAAATCACTCCATTCTTCAGCAGCTACTTCACACCAGTATACCTCACCCGGATGTATCTCCTCTTTCCATTATAGATGCTATTCTTGGCAACTCCAATAGCAGCCTGCGAATCACAATGTAAAGAAATAGGAGTAGCTGAATTCCTCATAAGTGGTATGTCAGCCAGCAAACTCCTTAACCAGTCAGCTTCACGACCTGCTAATTCAATAGTAATAAATTTAGATTCCATAGTAGAGTTAGCAATACATGGTTGCTTAGCAGATTTCCAAGAAATAGCACCAGCACCCAGTGTAAAAACAAAACCACTGGTGGAACTCACTTCATTATTATCAGACACCCAATTTGTATCACAATAACCTTCTAAAACAGCAGGAAATTTTTCAAAATGAAAACACCAATCAGAAGTGCCTTTTAAATATTTCAATAAATGATAAAGTGCAGTCCAATGCTCATTACTGAGATTATGTGTATACCGACTCAAATGACTCACATCATATGTAATATCAGGACTGGTGCAGTTTATAAGGTACATCACGCTACCTATGATCTTAGCATAGTCAGTTTGAGACACAGGTTTATTCACATTTTTCTTCAGATGCATGCCACTATCATAAGATGTTTTAACAGCAGTCAAAGAATCACAGTTAAAGTGTGTTAACACCTTTTTCACATAATCTGATTGACTCATCATAAAGCCATGACCAGTTTTTTCTAGTTTGATACCAAGTATAAGATCAGCCTTACCCAGATCTTTCATATCAAATGCAGAAGACCGAAATGACTTGGTTTCCAAAATCACATCAAGACTGGTACAAAAAATAAGCATGTCATTAACATATAGACATACAATCACACAACCAGAATTGTACATCTTAGAATATAAACAAGAATTTGAAACATTAACCTCAAAACCATTTGCAATAATAGTATTGTGAAACTTGTCATACCACTGAATTGGAGCTTGTTTAAGTCCATACAAAGATTTTCTCAACTTATATACTTTGCTTTCTAGACCAACTACCACACAACCTTTAAGTTGTTCAATATAAATTTCTTCATTAAGATCCCCATTCAAGAAAGTTGTTTTAACATCCATCTGATAAATTATCAAGTTATGAATCGCAGCTAGAGCAACTAATGCACGAATGGTGAAAATTCTAGCAACATGAGAATACGTGTCAAAGAAATCATCATCTTTCTTTTGAGAATACCCCACCACTACCAATATAGATTTAAACATATTAATGGAACCATCGGGTTTTAATTTCTTCCTAAAAATACACTTAGTTCTAATAATTTTACATTTTTCAGGCAAATCAACCAACTCCCACGTATGATTACCAATTAATGATTCCAGTTCACTATGAATAACTTATGTCCAAAAAGTGGCATCTATACTAGTCATAGATTTAGAATACGTGATAGGATCTTCATTTATAAAGAATGCAGACACAACATAATCATCAATCATATCAGGATTATCTACTAGAAAAGCAGTAATAAAATCAGGACCAAGAGAGATTTCTGTTCTCTATCTCTTACTTCTTCTAAGTTCAACATGATCATCAGACACATTCACAGAAGAACTATGCACATCAACATGATTATTAACAAAAGAACTAATATCATTCATATCATCATGAGATTTAAGAGGAAAAACTTGCTCAAAAAATTCCACATCATGTGACTCAGAAACAGAATAATCATTCAAAGACATAAATCTATAAGCAACATAATTGATTGCATAGCCAATAAACACATAATCATATGTCTTACATCCAATGTTCAACCTCTTAGGATCAGGCAGATGAACTTTAGCTAAACACCCCTACACTTTCAAATATTTCAAATTAGGAGCAAATCATTTCCACAGTTTACAGGGAGTCTTGTCTAGCTTCTTATGAGGTACTCGGTTCAAAATATAGCACGCAGAAAATATAACATCCCCCAACATATTATTAGGCAACCCAGAACTAATCAGCATAGCATTCATCATGTCCTTTAGGGTCCTATTTTTCCTTTCAGCTATTCTATTTTGTTGGGAGAAAGAAGGAGCGATGAATTCATGTATTATGCCATTTTGTTCGCAAAAATACTTAAAGAATAATGTGCTATATTCACCGCCTCTATCAGGTCTTAACCTTTTTATTTTCTTGTTAAGCTGATTTTCTACTTCTAATTTAATTATATTTCAAAAACATGTCAGTAAACTCATCTTTAGTTCTAAGGAAGTAAATTCTAGTGTACCTAGAATAATCATTAACAAACGAAATGTAATACATTTTCCCTCTTTTACTCCAAGTGCTTCTAAAGTCCGCTAAATCCGTGTGAACCAGGTCTAGGAGTTCAGTAGTTCTATGTTTAACTGATTTAAACGGTTTCTTAGCATATTTAGCTTCAACATAGATTTAGCATTTTGCATGTTCAAAGCCAGGATTAAGTCCAATTCCTTAGCCTTTTAATAGGAGCATCACTAACGTGTCCAAGTCTTGCATGCCATATATCTTAAGACTCAACCAAGTAAGCAGAAGTAGAAACATTCTCATTAACAATGACAGAATCAACATTGAGTAGAACCCTCATTTAGATACCCTTTCCCTACAGATTCTCTATTTTTAGAAAACAAGGCTCTATTAGCCTCTAACACAATTTTCAGACCTGCCTTATTCAACAAAGAACCCGAAATTAAATTTCTACGCATGGAAGGAACATACAAAGCATTGCTCAAGCTCAAAGTTTTCCCAGATGTCAATTTAAGCAGAAATTTTCCTTTATTGAGAACTCCAGCGACACTGGAGTTGCCCATGTAGATGCATTCGTCTTCTCTCGTGTCCTCAAAGTCATGAAAGAAATCCTTATTGCTACAGAAGTGTCTCGAGGCTCTAGTGTCCAGCATCCAGTTCCTTTTATTCTCCACCAGATTTGTCTCAACTACAACAACAACAACAATGTCATTAGTATCAGTTAAATAAGCTTGATTAGGAGGTAAATTAGGCCTTTATGATTGGCCTTGATGTTTAGGGCATTGGTAAGCTTTGTGGCTTGGATTTCCATTCATGCAACAAGTGAGCTTTGATAGAGGTTTCTTAGTTATCTTCTTGTCAGCCGAAAGTTTTTTGTTCTTCCAGTCGGGTTTGTCATTTTTCAGGACAAAGTGACCTTTTCCCTTTCCTGAAGCTGCACCAGATTCAACAGGGTTAGCCTTAAAAGAATTTGAAGATAAAGAAGAGGATTTATCCTTCAAACGGTTGGCTTCCTCAGTCCTCATATGACTGATTAAATCTTGCAGTGTCAGATCCCTCTTCTTGTGCTTGAGTAAGTTTCTGTAATCAGTCCATGAGGAAGGAGATTTTTCAAGTAGTACATTTGCTTGTAGGATATCGCACATCTTCATCCCTTCATTCAAGACTGCGGCAGTGAGGTTTTCATACTCGTGGAGCTGCTCCATGACCGGCTTGTCATCCATCATTTGAAACTACAGCCACTTGCCGACGATGTACTTTCTTTTACCAGCGTCATCTCCATCATATTTTCTCTCAAGAGTATCCCAAGCCTCGCCGAACGGGTATTAACAAAAAGATCAAACAAACTGTTGGTCATGTGATTATACATGTGACTCCGAACAGTTTTGTTATCCTTCTTATATTTCTGGATGAGAGTGGAGGTATCAGGCGAAGGAGATTTCACAGCAGAGGCATCGACCTTATCCTTCGCAGAGACAACAACCTATGAGGGTTTTTCCACAGAAACGACAACGTCACCACCATTGTTTAGGGTGATAACAATGGATGCCGATTGAACAGGAGGATCGGAGAAGAGTACGTAGTCCATTTCCAACTGGTCGAAGAAGATCAACAATTTTTGAGACCATCTCTTGTAGTTTGATCCATCCAGGGGTTCTAATTTTGACAAGTCATGTAGGGCTGTCGAATTGGACGCCATACAAATCATTTTTAGATTGTTATGTCATAAATCGGAAAAGTTGCTGTGATGTGGAGATGAATTCTACTACCCTAAAAACGATTTCCGGCAATCTGTGGTGTAAAGCTTTTAGTAGAATTCACCTCCAAGGTTAACACAGCGTTCAAGGATTGAGTACACTCTCAAAACTTGAACTGGAGTTTACAACAAATGCTCAGAGATAAAAGGGAAGAATTCGTCTGTATTACTGTCTCTTTAGAGGTAGAAAACCAAAAAATATATATAGAGAAAAACAAACGAAGAGCCCTCTCACCCACTCACAGAACGTGCGCCACTTTCTTCGCAATGGTTAGAAGAAACAGTCAAGAATTAATTAAGCTAAGAGGAAAAAATAAATATTGGGATAAAAAGGAAGGCCCAACCCACAACTAGCCTGTTTCCCCCCACACGCATGATGACCAGACCAGACCTGATCGGGTTAGGACGGACGGTGTGCGCGGAGGCTTCGCCTTCACAGGCCCATCATAGAAGCCCACTTCCAAGTCAATTGACCCATTTAAAAGAGAGAGCTAAAATAAACAACTACAAGTTGCATTAAAAAATCGATGTGGGATAGGAACAAGATTAAAGATCAAAGGTAAAGTTGCTCTCTATTTCCAACACTATGAACCTCTCTAGAGTGAATAACAAATTAAATACACAACTGTAAATGCTGATCAATTCATTCACATAAGACAACAGTAAACGAGGATGCACAAACAATAAATAAAAAGGAACAATCAATCACTTCAAATCATAAATCCATAAACATCCAACAACCCTAAGATCTCTAAGAATTCAGCTACTCAAGTTGTATTTAAAATCCAAGGAAAATAAATACACAAAAATAATCAACATGATAGTCTCAATTGAAATAAACATAAAATAAATCTAGGCTTAGATGATGTTTCTTCGATCTCTGTGGCATCTCATCTATCTTCTCCACGGTATTCTTTGATCTCTCTATAGTGTAAAATGTGTGGAATTTTCGTCGATATTGAACCCTTATATAATGGAGGAAGTTCAAGCCCAAGAATGGAAGAAAACCCGGTCCAAGAAGGAAACTTGCCAAAACTCGCCAAAAGGAGCACGGGCCGTGCTTAAAATACAAAAGCTCATGGCGTCGGGGCAAAAAAACAGGGCACAGACCGTGCTTTTTTCTTTTTCACCCGACACACTTCACCGTTTTGCTCCGTTCTCGCTCGTTTCTCATTCGGTTGACTTGATTCTTTTTGCAACGCACTCCTAACTTGATTATCTATCTTCTTAGACACTTTTCAAGCTCAATTTCATCTCATAAAATATTTGGCAATAAATCTCTTCTAAATGAGCCAAAACATGACACTGCACAAAATATGAAAAACTACGTGCAACTTGTCAATTTATGAATGCAATACACATGAACTATCATCCAACTAAACCTAAAAAATGCATGAAAGCCATGAAAATCAAGAGTTTATCACAATTTTTTTTAAAAACAAATTTTGGGGGCATATTTTACTCCTTAGTAGATGTTAATTATATTGGTTCCGATTTTTTTCGCCCATTTTATGTAAACGATAATGTTGTGATTTTTTTTCCACACGATATCATTAAAAAAAATACCTATATCCTTTTACATAGCAAAAGTGAAAAAAACCGTGATGAACATAATTAACATTTATTAATATCGCCATTTATATCTCAAAATATTTTTTTTAAAAAACTTTTTACATAAATTTAAAAAATAAAAAGCTCCAACCCGGCACAATGCTCGGATGGGCAGTATTAAAAGTGTTTGTTCAATTAGATTCTTGTGTAAATTCTGAACTTTTTGTTATTTAATATTCTACTTTACATTTTTGAATTATAGTTATATGATCCTACTTTACATAATCACATTTTCCAATAGATATTTAATGGAAAAAAAATATTTCAACGGACATTCCAAATGGAAGATTCGATGGCTCCCACCCAAATTTTGAAATTTTAATTTTATAAAAAATTAAAATATTTTTGTAAATAATTTTTTGGGAATATAAACTACTCCTTAAATAGATATTAATTATATTAGGCTAATCGGTGTTGAACTGGTGGCTTTGACTAAGCACCAAGCCTTTAAAAGATCGACTGTCTTCGAGTTGCCCTTCTCGACTGATCAGTCTGATCTCTGGGTTGAGCTTGAGGAGTTTTCAAGATGCCCTTGTCTTTTGAGTCCTCAACTGGGGGGACTGAGTTGGTCTTGTGAATCCTCTCAGGATTCCAGATTCACAACTCTGTACAACTGTCTTGCCCTTCTCTGCGGCAGTGTACTTACTATATCCCAGCCCTGGGCTCCCAGATTCAGTTCTCTGATGACTTAAGATTTCATCTAGAGTCTGGGATCCCTTCTTGAACTTGAGGGATAATTTCTCTTTTTCAAGAATTTCTTGCTTGAGCTGCTCATTCTCAGCTTCCAGTTCAGCATTTTTTAGCTTCAGCTGATCCATTTCTGTTGACTGAGCATCAAGACTTTTCAGTCTTTCGTTTTCAGCACTTAGCTCATCAACTCTACTTCTTAGCTCATCATTTTCACCATTCAGTTCAATATGCATACTTGATATATAAGCTAATTGATCTTCTAGGATTCTTAACTGTTCATCCAGTTCATTCCTAGAGATCGAAGCTTCATGTATATGATAGAATGAGGTTATTCAATCAGATTGACTAACCTCTTCATCATTGTCGGCCATGACGCATAGTAGAGATTCATCATCGGAGCTATAGCTGTCTGAGTTGATTCCAGATGGGTAGTCTGAATCGTCAAGCACGACATTCTCAGAGTTTGCGATCATTACTTTCCTTTTGAAGAAGCTTCTCCTCACTTTGGCCTTTTTGTCTTCAGGAAGCTCTGGACACTCATATCTGTAGTGCCCTTGCTTATGGCAGTGGACACATTCTTCTATGTTTCTGTTTGCCATCCTGAATTGTTCAGCTGGACGATTAGTTGGCTGTTGGTTCCTCTCACCTTTAGCAGCTTCATCAGCTTGGGGTTGAGCTGATTGTTGATCTCTGAATTTTTTCAGCTTCGCCAGCAATCTTATCATTGACTGGATTTGCTCATTTAAATCCTCAGTCAGGATCTCCTTTTTATCGGCTGACTCTCTTCTTCGATCAGTCACCGATTCCTCTGGATTCTCTCTGACAGACGAGCCTCTTAGTCGGAAGTTGTTTCTTTCGTGGGCTTCTCTGAACTAATTTCTTTCAGCATAGAAAGAAGCATCATGAGAAGAGGAAGTGGATGCTTCTCTCTTTCAGTTCAGGCTGTACTCATGAGCTTTGAGAGATCCAAATAACTTTCTGGGAGTAATGCTATTTAAGTCTCTAGACTCTTTAGTAGCAATTACTTTCATATCCCATTCATTAGTGAGATTGTTAAGAAATTTTGAGTTCATCTCGCTGTTGGGATAGTTTCTTCCCAGATTGTTCATCTCACTTATGATGCCAAGAAATCTTGTTTCTAGGCTCGAGATGATTTCTTTCGGCTGCAATTTAAAAGACTCATATTTGTCAACTGCCAACTGGAGCTTGTTTCTGTTGATGGCCTCGGACTCTTTGCATAGATCTGCAAGGAGGTCCCAAATCTCCTTCGCTGTTCTGCAGTTTTTTGTGTTTTTCATGCGATCCTTATCTAGAGTTTGAAAAAGTGCTGCTTAAGCAACAAACTCTAGATTTTTCAACTTCTTCTCTTCACCCGTGAGAAGATGAGTTGGTTTTGGGATCTTGGCTGGTTGGTTGACATCCATGATGTGGGCTTCGTTGTCCATCATTATGATGATTGGACCGTCTTCAATCACCTCCCATATATTCTTATGGATGGAGCATAGATGGGCTTTCATCCTCCTGCTCTAATTGTCATAGTTCTCAATTGAAAAGAGAGGTAGCTTATGGTTTCTCATAGCTTGAATGGTTAGCACAGATAAATAGATCTGATTCAAATGATCTGCAGAAATGGCTAATCTTTAGAATCAACCGCTCTGAATACCACTTGTTGGTCCCGGTGCGAGTCTATGTCAGTTTAGAGGGGGGGTGAATAAACTGACTTCAAAAACTTTAAACAGATGCGGAATAGATAGGGCCCTGACTCATTTTTGATATTTTATCTGTGCTTATTGATCAGTTAAGAAGACATGACTGAAGCTTAGCTGGTGAGTTGATCAGTTTACAACTGATAGCTTTGAAGACGTGGCAAAAGTTTGTAAGTGCAGTCTGCATATGTGTGGAGGTGTGCAGTTTAAGAACATGCAAAGCTGAAAGCAGTAAGAACAGCACACACAGGACTTTATAGAGGTTCAAAGCTTCCTGCTTCTACGTCCTCTCTTCCTTCCGCAGAAGGGCAATCCACTATGCAAGTGTAAAGTTTCTTTATCACAGTTACACAGTGAAGAATTCCTGTTGGACCTAAAAACGACACCCTTCAACCCGAGCGCGGCCTCCTTTCCAACTATTGCTATCCTGAAAGAACAGACCTATCGGTACACACTCCCCCTCAGTCGATTTCTAGGTTGACAGCTCACACTTACCGGTCCCAACTGCTCGCTGAGAATTTAGATGCTATTGCCGGTCTTTACATGATTTTAGATCTCGCTCGATCTTCAAGAAGAAAGTCTTGAATCTGTTATCAACCTGGAATGCTCCTTTAGCTTAAGCTGAGTGGTTGATCTTTGAGGAACTGAACTGAAAAGCTTTGCTCTTGCTGGAATTCTGCGTCAGCTTAGTAGCTTGCTTTGAACTTGAAGCACGCCTTCTTAGTTGAGACTTTTCACACTTTGAGAGTATTAAGCTTTGAGTTGTGGGAAGGAGAAAGAAAAAGCTCGTTCTGCAAAATAGCAAAGTTAGATTGGCAAAAGTATTGGCCAAAATTGATTTCACCCTCTTTAAATAGATGAGTGAATTTTGACTGTTATGATTGGTGATTGTTTAGAAATCACCGGTGGCATTTTAATGCCTATAGCCGTTTGAAGCTCTCAATGAACTAGCCGTTTGACTTCAATGTTCTCTGCTCTAAGATCATCAGGATCTTTTAAATATTTTCTGTTAAGATCTTCATTGACTGCTTGTCAGAAAGAGCATGTGATTCGACTATTATTTTTGGACATTCAGCTGATGGGCTCTCAGCTATCTCGGCTTTCAGCTCTGAGATTGCCTAGTTTGCAAATCCTCAGCTGCCTTGAGCTTCTATCCTGATATAGTCCAGTTCAGCTGACTCAACAGCTAAGCTTGAAAAGCTTTCAGTTCTGGACTTATCAATTGGCTACCTGATTGAGCTATTGATCTTTGATCAAATCAGTTTCAGCTTTCAAGCTGACTCTGTTCATCAGTCTATCTTGGCTTTCTACTAAGACTGATGATTACTCATCTGTGCATGCCTACCAGTCTCCAAAGTTCTCTCCCCCCTTTACAGCTTTTATTAAGCTTTGAAGAGTTGACTTTGACTGATCTGATCAAGGCAACCTTGTAAGCTAGTTGACCATGCTTCTGAATAGTTATCTCTCATCTCAGCTTGAAGTCTTACTTGGTCATTATCCCTGATTTTCAGCGTTTCATAACCTGCAGTTTTTCATTAAATCATCACACATGTTTTGATATTTCATCAAAACCATGATTTGGGATTTCCCAACAATTTTCCTAACAATGTTTATACTAAATTATGTACCAATAAGATATATGTCACCTAGAACAACAATATTAAATGGCTATACTGGAATTACTTTGTAGGTTATGAAATTCGGTAAATATTTATGCTATATATTTGTAATTCAATTTGAATAATTAGCTAAAGAGTGATTCATCAATCAATTAATTAAGTCTACTTTAACTTGATACATATTGAGATTATTTCTAGAAACACATCAATAAATAAATATATTTTATGAAATTTGAATAATAACTCGTACGTTTATACAAGGATCAGTAATCCAACTAACAATTATATATATATATATATATATGTAATCAGGTAATATATGAAAGTAATAGTCGATAATGGAACAAATAATTATTGATATTAATATAAAATATCAAATAAGTATCAATAGGCAGTCTGATTTGAAATTTTGTGGGATTATGAATATTGGTAAGATTTTGTGATTTAGAGATGAGAATCAACCCATAATTTGAAAGCTTATCTACAATCCGACCAGGTGGGCTACTATATCTTTGCAAATTTATGTCTTTCGAGTTATTAAACTCTGCTTTGTTAAAATTGTATATGTGACTATCTGTGTTAAATATTTTCATGCTATTGTATATTGTAGAAGTCTCATAAACCAGCGCCGTGTCAATATGAGTAGTTACAATATTGCATGCTTTCTTCGTCATGCCTTATTCTTTGTTAAAAGATTAAAATAAACAGCTATACTCATTGGTTATACTCACAAACTTTACGTGTTGGTGATGTAGTAGATGTTACGGACAGTGACTGGTTACAATCTGACACTTTATGTTAAAATATTTTGGTGAATTTAGGTTGCTTTCAACTTTAAAACCTCCCAAGCTTCACTATCTGCATGGATATAGATAGATTATTTTTAGAAAATAATTTGCATAACTTAAATTATGAAAATTTATCCACTGAGTGCATTACTACTCATTCGAAATATTTCAAATATTTTCATGTCAGTAGGCTGGCGCGTAGACGTGACGATGCTGAGGAATGGACTTTTATTATTTATGTGTTTTCTTATTGTCTCTTTTTGTTAAGTATTATGTTAAGAATTGAGCCTCCGCACTTGTAATATTCTTTTCTTAAACACTAAGAACTCTGGTCTTGGTGTTATGGATAAGTATATATTATTATAAAGCATGTTTGATTATTTTGAGTTTTCTATTGAGGTTTCGTTAATCAGGTTACCCTTTTTTCTTTTTCGTTTCTTAATTCCAACCTCCGTGACATCCATTTCTACGGTCTTTTGGGACCGGGGTGCTATAGAGTGGTATCAGAGCAGGTTTGCAACTTTGTAGACGTGCTGGGTCAACTTATTTTATTTTTCATTAAATTCTCATGTGATATTATATAAGCCCTCAGCTCGTCACTCACGCAACAACTAAAAGGTACGCATGTTTTTTATGTGGTTTTTAGTTCTTAAAAGTTTACATTCTTGTTTGAGAAAAAAAATTGGATATTGAAAAAAGATAAAGATTCACTGTGTTGATGTGAATTCCTCAAAAGATTGTTTTTTATGCTGATTGCATACTCTAATTAACTGCACTGATTGCGTACTCTGATGCTATGTTGATAGCATACTGGTTTTGAAATATGTCTGTGAGCATATTGGTTTCTGTCTAAAAACTATGTTGATTACATATATGTACGAACTTGTTTATCTATATCTTGTGTATACTTGTGATGTTGGGAATGTGCAGAATGCATACTGTAAACTGTGATAGCCGGAAAGTGTTTGTTGTATATACTCTAGAATGAGTGCGAGAACTTGAAAGCTTGATAACGAAAGATTAACTTAGCTTATAGTTGCTGAACTTGTAAACACTTATGAGATTGCTAAGAACATAGTTTGACTCAGGAAACATTTCATTTTGATGACCAAACATAAACTTATGGCTCAGAAGAACTACCACATATATATCACGATTAATGAGCGGATTATGAGATTTCGTACGTATACCAAAAAAGAGATCAATTCGGTGTTCGAGTTTAATGGAGAAATAGATTAGTCTATAAAAGTCAACATCCGATTATGTTGGTCCCGAGTGAGTCAATATCAGTTTAGAGGGTAAATAAACTGATACAAAAACTTTTAACTTAATTGCGGAATATGATCAGGGCCCTTAACTCGCGTAATAAACTTATCTAAGCACTTTGTCACTTGGATAAATTCAGTTGACTTGTGAGTGCAGTTTGTGTGATCTTTGTGTGCAGTTGTAAAGATATGCAAGTAAGACAATAAGTACAGCACACAATCAAGTTTATAGAGATTCGAAGCTGAAACTTCTACATCCTCTCTTCCTTATTGAAAAGGGCAATTCACTAAGCAATAGTAAAGTTTCTTTATTACAATTACAAAGTGAAGACGGGTTAAATCTGGAAACGGCAACTCTCATAGAGTCACAGTCGCCTTTTCAACTGTTGTTGTCCCGGAGATAGCAGTTCTCGCACAGCCACGGTCTCCTCAGCCGATTTCGATGACTCACACTTGCAGTCCCCAACTGCTCGCTAGAGAGGTAGGTGCTATTGATGTATTTATAAGATTTTAGATCTCTTTCAATCTTCAAGAGGTTAGTCTTGAAATGGGTATCAACTGATGTGCTCCTTGAGTTGAGCTGAGTAGTTGATCGGTGTATAGCTTGAACTTGAGAAGATTACTTTGGCTGGACTTTCAACAGCTAGCTGATTTGTTAAATCTTTAGGATCTTCTTCTCAGTTGGGACTTTCGCAGCTTTCGACAGTGCTTGAAACTTGAGCTGTGGGAGGAAGAAAAAAGGCTCAGTTGTGAGTATATGCAATATAGCAAGAATTTGAATGGCGAAAGTTGAAAGTCATTTGAAAATTAGATTCACTCTTCTTATATAGAGGAGTGATCTTGTGACCGTTGAGTTCCATTAATCATTGATTCTATTGGTCCATCAATGGTAGTTGATCTTTGTAATCATTGAAGCTTGTTAAAATAGCCGTTACTTAGCCAATCGATCTCCGTTGAGCATTTACCCCAAGATCTTCTTTTGAGCATTAACTTCAAGATCTTCAGTTGAGCATTAATTGCGGGATTCTCCAGTGGGTAGTTCTATGCTCCAGTTTGGCAATTCTGAACTCCAGTTGGCAGTTTTGAGCTTAGCAGCTTAGTTTGGCTATAGCTTCAGTTGGCTATTCTTCTGAGTTCCCTTGCCAGTTCGATTGATCACAACTGTTAGCTAGTTGGTCAGTTCAACTAATCACAAACTATTGGATAGTTTGTCAGTTCGACTGGTCATATTTTGAACTTAGTCAGCAGTTGATTTTGAGCTTAAGCTTTAAGCTGGCTGACTTCAATTCTGGTCATCAACAGTTGGTTTGACTCTAGGCTTCAGTTCGGCTGATATTTAATTTTGGCCATCAGTTGGATGCTTCCAGTCTTCAGTTTGACTGACTTGCTATCAGCTTCTTCAATCAGATTAACTTCTCTTCTGGCTCAATTGACTCAGCTGTCAATTTGATTGAAGTTGATTCGACTTTTATGCTTTAACCCTCAGTTGGGTTATTTTCTGACTGATTGATGTATCCTTTCAGCTGGGTTGACCATGCTCCAGTTTGGTTGACTCTTGTTTCAGCTAAATTCTTTTTGGAGCTTCTTTTTTATCAGCTTTAGATTCCCAACTTGGAACTCCTGTAATTTTTCAGAAAATATTTCGATAAGTTTTGATATTTCATCAAAACCATATTTAGGATTCAAATATGGAATCTTAACATTGATTCAATAGAGTTAATCATGTTTTTTTTTCAATTGCAATAATAATTTGATTGTGGAATTATTGGCATATCTTTGTTGCTCACAATATCATTATTTTTCTATAGCAATAGATTGGAAGGATATATATAATTGTGTGGGTAATTACTAATTATGGGTATTTAATTGGTAATTTTCAATACAATTATTAAATAATTAGAATTATATATTTATTGAATTGTCCCTTATAAATGGACGAAACAAAAAAAAATGTTATTATTAGATATATAGATTATTATAAAAAAATAAGTTTTTGCACAATTTTGTAAAGTAAAGTAAAATGAAAATTATTGCCTATTCTCAATTCAGAAAAATTTCAAAAATAAATTTGATATATATTTAATTTACATATTTACATATTAGATAGCATATTCTAAATATAAAAAGTTCCTACACAATCAACTAAAAAAAGATACATTTACCTTTTACAAATAATATATATTTTACTATATTAATTTCTAGTATTTAATTAATTAATATATAATTAACTAACTATGTAATATAATATAAATATTAATTAATTAATAAATATTATATTTCCATATTCGGAAAGACGATTTGAGCGGGAAAACTTGAGTTACCATTTTAGGTATACTTTTTTATTTTTATATATATTAAGATAAGATATTATGATTAAGATAAGATTAAGATTAAGATTTCAATATAATTCACGTAAAATCTAAATAATATGTTCCATACTGTGTGTGTATATGTATGTATGTATGTATGTATGTATGTATGTATGTATGTATAAATAGGATCTAAAAGTCGACCCCATTAATAAAGATAATTATGGATTGGGTTTTGTATGAGATGAGATCCTCTATTCTAAATTTGGTGTTGCAACCCGTATTCCACGATCGAATTCACAAGTTTAATAATAGATATTACAAAAATAAAAATTAATTATAACATAATCAACCTAGTCAAATCTATCAACAAAAGATTGAAATTTTAAGAATTATAAATCATATTTTCAAAATAATCAACTATAATAATCATTCTTTGAAAATTAAATACTAAAAACTAATTGTAAACCCTAATTGGGTGGGGTAAACCTGAAAAATAATCATAAAATTAAACTAAAACATAAATAAATTAAAATTGACGAAAAATGGAAGAAAACTTTATAAATTTGATCGTGAAACACGAATTAAAACACCAAATCTAAAATAGAGGATCTCATCCGATTTTGTATATCATAAATTCAATTCGCATAATTGCGGGCAGTTACATGCATATGATAGATTTAATTGATCAAAATAGGTTGTCGCATTGAGTGGGAAAAAAAATTTGTTTAATTTAGAATGTTTTATAATATATATATATATATATATATATAGATGCACGAGAAATTCAATCCTATATTTGAAAATTAAAAACCTAAAATTTGAAAGTTAAGAAAAAAAGTCCCAAGGAAGAAAAATGCGCATAGGCAACCCATGCACGTTATATTATAATCCAAAGTCTCGCCTATTTAAGCTCGCTCTTCTTTACATGATCATATCACCATCTTTAACTCTCTAGCTAGTTTAGGCTTTAACAATTCCTCCTTCATTTTGGGTCGTTACATTATCAATTTCAATTCCAATAATGTTTCCTATATTTTTATCGCTTGTAGTTCTATTGATTACCCTCCTCACATTAAACTGGGTTCACAAATGGTGGAATCCCAAGTGCAGTGGAGTCCTCCCACCGGGATCCATGGGGTGGCCGTTTCTCGGGGAGACTCTGCAGTTCTTTGCTCCTAACACTACCTCCGGCATCCCTCCCTTCATAAATGAAAGGATACAAAAGTAATATATCACGTGAATTACAAATTTATATATCACGTACTGAACCGTCAGATGGTCTGGTTTCTTTTTATTTGAAGTGTAGATATATGGATGGTGTAGGTACGGGCCCGTTTTCAAGACGAGTTTGGTGGGACAGGCGATGATAGTATCAACAGACGCGGAGCTGAACTACTTCATCTTTCAGAAAGAGGGAGAGTTGTTCCAGAGTTGGTATCCACACACATTCACTGAAATATTTGGGCGCCAAAGCGTGGGCACACTCCATGGCTTCCTGTTCAAGTACCTCAAGAATATGGTGCTCAATTTATTTGGCCCAGAAAGCCTTAAGAAGATGCTTCCAGAAGTCGAACATGCCAGCAATCGCTACTTCAACATGTGGTCGTGCCA
The DNA here is from genome assembly GCA_026008535.1 of Perilla frutescens. Classification (NCBI taxonomy): domain Eukaryota; kingdom Viridiplantae; phylum Streptophyta; class Magnoliopsida; order Lamiales; family Lamiaceae; genus Perilla; species Perilla frutescens. Next base: position 67,265,192 of record BRKX01000002.1, on the reverse strand, counting down.
GACTAGTGTCGATGTCAAGGAAACTATCGCTCAGGTATATATATATCATCATATTATTATTATATATAGCCTAGTAGTAGTGGTACGTAGTATTCATCACCTTTACAAGGTTTTATTTATTTTAATTATTACATTATTGGTTGATATATATATATATATATATATATATATTAATGTTTTGTTTTGCAGATGATATTTGATATAGCTGGGAAAAAGCTAATCAGTTACGACTCAGAAAATAACTCTGAGAATTTGAGGGGATATTTTGTAGCTTTCATGAACGGATTAATCTCCTTCCCCTTGAACATTCCTGGAACTGCTTACCACCAATGCTTACAGGTAATATTCATTAATTTTAGAAATAAATATATATAATTAATGCATGCATAAATATTATATATACATTATAATATATGATCCGTAAAACAACATACACAATGCTATATATTTAATCTAAAAATGAAAAATAGCGTTGACATTATTATTATTATTATTATTATTATATAAAATACAATGCTAAAATTCAATATACACATGCTTAAATATAATATTTATAATATTAATAATTTAATATACAACATATATTAATGCTACATATCTTCGAAAAAAGGGAAAATCTTATTCGTCCGTGTAATTAATTAATACAATCGGAGATTGATCCATAATTTACACACGAGGACCGGACTATATATGTTTAGAAATGATATCTGTTGAGATATATGGTTAATTATAACCTAATTAAAATGGATGATCAGGGAAGAAAGAAGGCGATGAAGATGCTGAGGAAGATGCTGCAAGAAAGGCGAGCGAGGCCACGAGAAGCTCAGATGGATTTCTTCGATTATGTGTTGGCAGAACTGAAACGAGAGGATACGGTAGTGACGGAGGCAATGGCGCTGGATTTGATGTTCGTCTTGCTCTTTGCCACCTACGAAACAACTTCCTCGGCGCTCACTTTGGCAATCAAATTCCTCACGGATCATCCCTTGGTTTTTAAACAATTGACAGTCAGTACTCATGAATTCATTTCAAAACTTGTAAAATTAATTATATATTAACTAATGGATCGGAGAGTGTTGTTGAATGTTGATTAATTAATATATATAATTCGATCTCATGATCACTGCATGCAATCTAGGAAGAACACGAGGAAATCATAAAAAGGAGGGAAAATCCAGATTCTGGGCTAACATGGAGTGAATACAAATCTATGAAATTCACATTTCAGGCGAGTTGTCGAATTAATTATTCATTAATTAGTTAATTACGTAATACTATTATATTCCATTATATATATGACAGATCGAGTATCTGGCCTGGTGGCATTGCAGTTCATCAATGAAACTGTGAGGCTGGCCAATATAGCTCCTGCAATTTTCAGAAAAACATTGAAAGAATTCAAATTTAAAGGTCAGACAGTACTTAATTGGTCTAATTAAAGAAATTTCCCAAGTTAAGATTAATATATATATATATATATATATATGTATTTCGTACGTAACGAATTAAATATTAAATAATATATATATATGCATCTCTCGACTCATGTAAGTGCATATATGCAGAATATACAATTCCGGCGGGTTGGGCAGTTATGGTTAGCACTGCAGCCGTTCATTTAAACCCCGCCACCTACAATGATCCGCTTGAATTCAATCCATGGCGATGGGAGGTAAATACTAATTACGTGCATTAATACATGCATATACATGTATATATGAGTAAATTACACTTTTGGTCCCATAAGAATAGAGTTCAAATACTTTTTAGTCCCAAAATGTATAATTTTGATCATAAGTTAATTTTTCCAACAATTTTAATCATATAGTTTATATTTCAGTTTTGGTCCCAAAAACTAATGGACTATACGTAACATCCGTTAAGTACCTATTTTGGAGCCAAAAGGGTACATATTTTGGATTGCAATTTTCACTACGTACATTCTCTTTATTTTTCACCCTTAATTAGACCGTGCAACCAAGATTAACAAAATAGATACTTAACGTATGTTAAGTATAGTTTGTTAGTTTTTTGGACCAAAAGTATTGAAATATAAACTGTGGGACCAAAATTGTCGAAAAAATTAATTTGGGACCAAAATTGTACATTTTGGGAATAAAAGTGTTTGGACTCTATTCTCACGTGACCTAGGGCCGCCGGCCCTGGTGGTCAAGTGGGCCACCACCCATGGGCCCCCTTTTGTTGGGGCCCTCAATTTTTATTTTTATTTTAATATTATATTTAAAAAATAATAATTTTAAAATATTTAATACAAGACCTAATAAAAATATATATATATATATATATCATCAATCTATTTATTTTTTGAAATATTACTATACGAGTATAACAATTTTCATTCTTCGAATATTATAAGGAAATTATAGACTGATAACAACAAAATATTTTGTATCATATTAAAAATAATAAAGTCTATTTATATGATGTCTGTTTATCTCAAAATTTAGGACGGAAACAACACCGAATTGATTGCAATTTTTCAAAATTTAGGATGAAATATATATATATATATATATATATATATATATATATATAAGGGGCTCTCCTTTTTTTTGTATTGCCATGGGCTCCCAAAATGTCAGGGTCAACTCTAACTGGAGGGTCAACTCTAACGGGACCAGAAGTGTAATTTACTCATATATGTATGCATGTTATGCATGTTTAAAGTAATAGCAAAGTTTGGAATAGAGGATCTGGTCGTGTGATTGAATTGGCTATGTTGATGGATGCAGGGAGTCGACACGAACGTTGCATCGAGAAACTTCATGGTGTTTGGAGGCGGCTTGAGAGTCTGCATTGGAGCAGATTTCGCAAAGCTGCAGATGGCCGTCTTTCTCCATTGCTTCCTCACTCAATACAAGTAATTAACAACTCCATCCATCACAATTAATCAACACTGATTATATATAACCACATTAATCAATCCAAATGTAGGTGGAAAGCGATAAAAGGAGGAGAAATTATGAGAACTCCTGGTTTGCAGTTTCCAAATGGATATCACATTCAAATCTCTCGAAAATATTAGATCATAACCAGAAGCAGCGGCGCAAGCGATACAAGGAATTAAAAATCCTTCATACATATCTACAAATAAATCTTGATTAAATAAAACTTGTTCGCTTTCTTACCTATTTCTATTTCTATGTCTGTATAATAAACCTTGCAGTGACTTTTTCCTTTATCTATTTTCTATGTATATTGATAAAACGTAATTTGTGTTGTTTGGTTATCTCGTTTTCCTTTATGATATTCAGTTTGATGATCTATAGATTAAAAATATAAATAACTGTTAGTGCCATCATCATGCACTAAGTTTTGTGTTGTTGTATTGGCGAGATATGTTCGACAATGTGTGTCTGGGTATGTCCCACGAAGATTTGTTTTCCGTTGTGCAAGAAAAGAAAGAACAGTTGGTGAACTGTTCCAGAGTATGTCCCAGACAGAACCGGGGACACTCTATTTATGGCAGTTTCCTTGTTGGAAAGATCTTGCGCCGAACGAGTTTGGAAGGTCAAGATTAATTCGTTTTACTGCCTTGTGGTGTAGATCCAGTGCTAAATTAACCCCTCTACACATGGACAATATCTACACACGTATGGAATGCCACAAACCACAATCCACATACCATATTGGCGGCGGAGGAAGATCGACGCCTATATGAAGACCGAATTGAGGAGCAATCGGTACCACTGATATTTTGTTTAGATTCTAGTGTTAGAATCAGTTTGTGGTCGTTTTTGTAACTAGTAGTTGTTCATTAAAACGTTCAACGTGATAGACTAGTTTTGAGTGTTTACGAGTGAAACACGTGAGGGGATTTTTATTCCAGTTTTATACGCAATCTCGGGAGAGATTGTAAGTTGAAGTCGTGGGTAGCTAGAGGGAGTCTAGTGTCACTGTTGTAAGGGGATCTTACAACTTTCGGCTAGCGAAAGAGTTCGAGGAGAAGAACGGGCGACATAAGGCGGGAGGCTTGTATTTGTAAGATCCTTAATACACCTTCGAAGGAGTACCAGTCGAATCTTCAAGTTTGGGAGCAATCCCCCCCAGAGTAGGTTGATTAAACCGAACTGGGTTATCATCTCGTGCGTTTTTACTGCTTTGTTATTTTATGTTCTTGCATCTATCCTACACATATCACAGAACAGTTTTAAGCAGTTAACTAAAAACGTATAAGCACGGATTACTGTTTTTCAATTGGCACCAGAGCGGGTTGCCTGTATTCAGGGTTGATCTTGGGGTATTAATCCGTGTTATTGTGTTGTTTTTGTCGAGATGGACTCGATGAAAGAAGGAGCCTCGACGGTGCGACCTCCGCTCCTTGATGGCAATAATTATGCCTATTGGAAAGCTCGTATGACAGCTTTCATTCGCTCAATTGATGAGCGTGCCTGGAAGATGGTGACTGAAGGGTGGAAGCCTCCTATCAAGAAGGATGAGAAAGGCAAAGCGGTGCTGAAGCCAGAAGAAGAGTTTGACGATGCTGATTATCTGATCATGGGGCTGAATGCTAAAGCCATGAACGCCATTTTTTCTGCAGTGGACATGAACGTGTTCAAACTCATCTCCACATGTGATAAGGCAAATGATGCATGGGATATCCTTCAAACTGCTTTCGAAGGAACAAGCGGTGTTCGTGCATCTCGTATGCAACTCCTCACTACCAGATTTGAAAACTTTCGAATGGATGAAGGCGAAAAGCTTGCTGATTTCAACGCCAAGATTTGTCACATAGCTAATGAAAGCTTTGCACTTGGTGATGCCATCTCTGAGGAGAAACTTGTGAGGAAAGTTCTGCGATCTCTTCCCAAGAGATTCGCATATAAAGTCACGGCGATAGAAGAGGCCAAGGACGTGAGCAAGATGAAGTTACAGGAGCTGATGGGGTCCCTGAGGACTTTTGAAATAGGTCTCACAGATGAAGAGACAGTTCAGAAGAAAAGCATAGTTTTTCAAGCCGGCTCCAGTTCTGATGTTCTAAGTAATGTCCCTGACAAAAATGATCTGGCTGAGTCAATTGCCCTTCTGACAAAGAACTTCTCAAAATTTGTCAAACGTTATGAGAAGCCTTCACAGAATAATTCTGTCAAGAATAGATTCTCCAAACCTCGGAGATCTAAAGATGAAGATTTCATTGAAGATAAACAGAAGGAGGTCAAGTGTAGAGAATGTGGTGGTCTTGGGCACTATCAAGCTGAATGTGCTAACAGCTTAAAGAAGAAGAATAAATCCTACAATTCCACTCTTAGTGAAAGTGATGATCCAGATGATAGTGGGAGTGATGAAGAATGCGTGAACAACCATATTGCTTTCATGACACATTCTAACAAAGAACCTGTGTCTAAGTCTGTCCCTGACAGACATAATGACAATGTTTCAGAATGCAGTGATGATGAAGAATTCACTGAAGAGTCTGCCATAAAAGCTTACAAAAAGCTTCATGAGAGCTGGATCATGGTGGTTAAAGTCAATGAAGGGCTGATGAAAGAGAATGGTGATCTCATTAAAGAAAGAGATAGTTTGTCCACATGCCTCAGTGAATTGCAGAATGATCTTCAACAGTCCAGAAACAATTCTCACTCTCAGAATGGTGAACTGCTTCATCTTAAGAAACTTGTCAAGATGATGAATTCTAGATCATCTCAGCTCGATGACATCCTTTCTAAAGGAAAAAGTCCGCAGGACCATACAGGTCTTGGATACACTGGTGGGAAGTTTTCCGATCGTTTCTGTCAAGGACAAACATCTGAAAAGCATGATGAATCTGTTCCAGAACCTGAAAATTTAAATCTGAGATCAAGCAGCCACAGCCTCGAAAGAATGGAGTTGTCTGCCACTATTGTGGAAAACCTGGTCACATTCGACCATATTGTAGGTACTATATCAATGATCTCAGAAGAATGAGAAGGAAAGGTCGATCTCAGAATGACCTAAATTTCAGAAGACAATCTGTGCGGAACAGATCCTGGAACAGTCACAGGAACTATGTTGTTCACACCGCCCTCAATATTCATGCAAAGAGCAGCTGGTACTTTGACAGCGGATGCTCGCGACACATGACTGAAGATGCCAGAATGTTGAAGAATTTCCAAAAGGATTGTTCTTATCAATCCGTTACGTTTGGAGACGGTGTTAAGGGAAGAAATCTTGGTCGTGGTCATCTAAATGTTGAAGGGATGCCCAACTTGGAGGATGTTCTGCTTGTTGAAAGACTGAAAGCTAACTTAATTAGCATAAGTCAACTCTGCGATCAAGGTCTCTTGGTTCATTTTACTAGAGACAAATGTCTTGTGAAGAACAAAGAATGTGTGCTGCTGATGGATGGAGACAGATCAAGGGACAATTGTTATCTCCTCAACATGAAAGGTAATTGCTTCAGAACTCAACTTGATGAAGCAAACATATGGCATGAAAAGCTCGGCCATGTGAGTTACAGAAACATACAGTGTCTCTTGAAAACAGAAGCTGTGAATGGAGTCCCGAAGTTTGATATTGATCGTAGCAAAATTTGTGGGCCATGTCAAGTGGGAAAACAGATTCATACATCACATAAATTTGTTAAGAAGATTACCACCTCAAAAGCCTTGGAGCTGTTGCATATGAATTTGATGGGGCCTGTTCAAACTGAAAGTATTGGACGGAAGAAGTTTATTTTTGTGTGTGTGGATGACTTCACACGATTCACTTGGGTGGAGTTCCTTAGAGATAAGAGAGAAACTTTTGAGACGTTCAAATTTTTTTGTCTCAAGCTCGAAGTGGAGAAGGCAACAGCTGTGATGAGAATTCGAAGTGATCATGGTCGTGAATTTGAAAATGCTTACTTCAAATATTTTTGTGAAGAAAAAGGTATTGCTCAGGAGTTTTCTGCACCAAAAACGCCTCAACAAAATGGTGTTGTTGAGAGGAAAATCAGACTCTTCAAGAAATGAGCCGAGTCATGTTGAAGGCAAAATCTATCCCTGACAATCTATGGGCTGAAGCTGTGAATACAGCATGTCATGTTATTAATCGGGTGTATTTCAGACCCAAGACAAGAGTTACTCCCTACGAGATGTGGAAAGGGAAGAAACCAAACTTAAAGTAATTTCACATCTTCGGAAGTACTTGTTAGATGTTGAGGGACCGAGAGCAGCTTGGCAAGTTTGATGCCAAAGGAGATGAATGCATTTTTCTCGGATATTCGAGAAATAGTCGGGCCTATCGTGTGTTCAACAAGAGGACCAAGACGGTGATGGAGTCCATCAATATTGTTGTAGATGATCTGGAAGAACCTATTGCCCAGATTGATGAGGAAACTGTTGAAGTTACAACTCCTGTGCCAGCTTCTGTTCCAGACAGTTCGGAACATCATGATCAAGCTGAGTTGAGGAATGAGAATCTGGATAGCTTCAAACCTTCAAAAGGTGTGCAGAAGCATCATTCTGCAGCAGACATCATTGGTGATGTGAGTGAATGAGTTAGAACCAGAGGAGTTCGAAAGAACTATCGTGAGATGATTGCAAATGTGTGCTATACTTCTACAACTGAGCCCAAGAACGTTAAAGAGGCATTACAAGATGATAGATGGATTCATGCCATGCAAGAAGAGCTCTTGCAGTTTGAAAGAAATGAAGTATGGGATTTGGTTCCATGTCCTAAAGGTGTTAATATGATCGGCACGAAGTGGATCTTCAAGAATAAAACCGACGAAGAAGGGAACATAACCAGAAATAAGGCGAGACTTGTGGCACAAGGTTATTCACAAGTTGAAGGTATGGATTTTGACGAGACGTTCGCTCCTGTCACTCGTCTTGAATCTGTCAGGTTGCTCATTGCCATGGCTGCATGGATGAAGTTTAAATTGTACCAAATGGATGTGAAGAGTGCCTTCTTAAATGGGTACTTATCTGGAGATGTGTTTGTAAGCCAACCCAAAGGCTTTGAAGACCCATACCATCCTGAGTATGTGTACAAACTAAAGAAGGCCCTCTATGGTCTCAAACAAGCTCCACGAGCTTGGTACGAACGACTTACCAAATACCTTCTGAAGAAAGGGTATGTTCGAGGTGGTGCTGATAGAACTCTCTTCATCAAGAGAGAAAAATCTAGCGTGATCATTGTTCAGATTTATGTGGATGATATTGTCTTCGGATCTGTCTCGGACAGAATGGTGAAAGACTTCGTGAAGGACATGACTTTTGAATTTGAGATGAGTCTTGTAGGTGAACTAACCTACTTTCTGGGGCTTCAAGTGAAGCAAAAGGATGATGGAATCTTTATATCTCAATCGAAATATGTAAAGAACTTAATCAGCAAATTTGGATTAGAAAGTTGCAGCCCGAAAAGAACTCCGATGGGGACATCTTCAAAGATGTCGAAAGAGGTGTTGCCATTGAGCAAACCTTGTACCGGATTATGATTGGGAGTCTGCTCTACCTTACAGCAAGTAGGCCAGACATTTGTTACAGCGTGGGAGTTTGTGCTCGCTACCAATATGAACCCAAAGAAAGTCACTTGAAATCTGTCAAGCACATAATCAAGTACATAAAAGGTACTTCTGAGTTGGGACTTTGGTTTTCCTATGATACGAACCCTAGTTTGGTGGGGTTTTGCGATGCAGATTGGGCAGGATGTACTGAAGATAGAAAGAGTACCTCTGGAGGATGTTTCTTCCTTGGAAATAACATGGTGTCATGGTTCAGCAAGAAACAGAATTCTATCTCGCTGTCTACTGCCGAGGCAGAATATATTGCAGCTGGAAGTTGCTGCACTCAACTTTTGTGGATGAAACAAATGCTGCATGACTATGGTGTCCCATAGTCTGTCCTTACCATATACTGTGACAATATGAGTGCGATAAACATTTTGAAAAATCCAGTTCAGCACTCTCGTACAAAGCACATAGACATTCGTCACCACTTCATCCGGGAACTTGTTGAAGACGGATCCCTTGTGATCGAATATATTGGAACAGATGCCCAGCTTGTGGACATCTTTACAAAGGCACTTGATAGCAGAAGGTTTGAAACACTAAGGTCCTCCTTGGGTCTTTGTGTTCTCTAAACTTCTCCATTGTGAGAAGACTTTCTAAACGATCTTGGTCTGTATGTGTTGTGCCAATATCTGTCTCGGACAGTTTCTGCTTTGGACGAACGGTTACTTTTTAACGGCTAGTAGTGCATTGATTTTCGCACCACGATCGATTCCACTTCTCCACACCAAGCTGCGGGGTGATGTGTGAGGAATAAGTGAGTTAAGGAAATTTCCTGTTTAGAGTTTCCTAATTAAGGTCCTAACCTTATTTTTCAAAAGAGACAGAATCGTTGCAAAATCTCCAAGCTATTATCTCTCTGTGGTGTGTGTTTGAATTTTTGTTGTTCAAACTCTAATGGCGGACAAAGTTGTTTCTTCTAAGCCCTCTCAAGCGAAGAAACCCATAATCTCTACTGAAGACTTGCGACGACAGCTTGCGGAGCTTTCTCAACCCATTGTGTTTTCGTCTTCAATGGCCTCTGTCTCTGTGAAGCCATCTGTTGCTTCCTCTGAAGCTCTTGCTTCTGTGCCAACTTCTGTGGCACCTTCTGCTGATTTGCCACCTCGATCTGTGTCTGAGACAGATCTCAATGTTCAACCCTCTCCTAGGGTTTCTGAAGTGCCATCCTCTCCGCCCATGGTGTCTGCGGAAATTTTGGATGAGTCATTTGTGGCTGCTATAAAGACTGTTGGAGGAAATAAAGTCTCCATGGCTTCTGTAGACAATGATGTTGCCGCCGTTGCTGTTGGCGAAGAACCCACCTCAATTTGCTGCATCTCTTGATGCCCTGAAATTTGTTCAAGCTCCGTCGCTTTCTGCTGCTGTCCCGGTGTTTAGTGACACGCCTGTTGTCACGGTTCAAGTTCCTCTTAGTGAAGTATCACCTGTTGCTGCTGCTGAAAACCTTGTTCATGATCAAGGTGAAGATGATGTTGAGATCTCATTTCTCGATGAGGAGTCTCATGTTCATGAGGATGAGTATGTCCCTCATCCAAAGGCTATCTCTTCTAAAACTCGCGAGTCCAAACGCAAGTTGGAGTTGCGTGTTGATCCAGTCACTCATCCGGTGTCTGATGATGAGGATGACACACCCATTGCCAAGTTGAAATCCAAAGTGTTGGCCAAGGTTGCTGCAAAGAAGGGGTCTTCATCAAAACCCCCTAAATCAGTGAAGCCTGCTGGGAAAAAGGTTGTTCCTATGAAGCCTGAGGTTGTTCCTGCTCGCCGTGTTACACAGAGTGTGTCTGAGCAGAGGATGGGATTGATGTCGGGTCATCGTCGCCCACTGATGAAGCAAGCCAGAGCACCTTCCCCCTCTGATGAAGAAGCAGAGGATGTCCCTGAGTCTGTGCCAGACAGATCAGATTCTGAGGACTTTGATTCAAGTAAGTTTATCTCTGCCCTCCACCAAAATCAATTCAAGATTGTTGCTGGTCGCTCGTAGATTTCCGAGCGTTGTTTGGTTAAGACCGGTTTAGAGGGAACGGGTGTTGACTCGTTGTTGCATGATCTCCGGTTAGAGAAATCTGCCTTTTGTGCTCCTCCTTTTATTGCTGCTGTAGTGCATGAATTTTATGCAAACTTGTCTAAGCGTATGTGTGATGCTTCCTATGAGCATGCTTTTTCTGTTTTTGTGCGGGGTCATTGGATTGCTTTTTTCCCTGCTGTGATTAATGAGTTTTTGGGTTGTGAGAATCTTGTTGCTCCTGCGCCTGTGTTTGATTTGAATGAGGTTGTGTCGGAATTGACTGGAGGAAGTCGGGTAGTTTGGCCCTCGGGGCATGCGTTGTTGGCGTCTGATTTGAGTGTGAAGTACTCGATACTTCACAAGGTTGTTGTTAGGAATTGGTTGCCCAGTACTCATGATTCTACTGTTGGCAAGTCCATGGCTTTGTTGCTGTTCAAAGTAGGCACTCGTAGTGAGTTTAATCTTGGCCTGCTGATCTTTGAGAACGTCTTTGCTCATGACGAATCGACTCGTACCCAGCAACTTGTTGGATATCCTGGCTTAATCTTCAGCATCATAATGGCCCAGCATGATGTTGTTTCTGCAAATGACGTGTATGCGCCTGTTGCGTAGCCTTTGTCAATCAGCCACAAGCTATTTTCGTCCCAGCATGCTCCGGATGTTTCTGCCCACGATGCTGATGAAAGCTCTAGACCTGTGCCCTCATCTGTCCTAGACAGATCTGCTGCTTCTTTTGCTGTCACTTCTGTTTTCTTTGACAGGCATATCAAGTCTCTGGAGCGTGAAGTTGTGTTTCTGAGCAAGTCCATTCGGACTTTCAAGACCAGGAAATAGGAGTTGGAGGCCTTGCTGATTGATCTCCGGGCCCGAGCCCTTGGCCTTGCCTCGCCGCTTGACGTGCCGAGTGCTTCCTCTATTCCTGCTGCTGATGCCGATGATGATGATGATGCTACTGCCTCCCCGGCCTGACGTTTGGTGTTTGCCGTTTTTGGCAACAATTAAGGGGGAGAAGAATGTTGGTGAACAAAGACCACGGTTGGATGAATGATGGTCTTTTTGTTGTTGCTGTGTTGAGCGTGTGCTCAATTTTTTATGTTTGATGATTTCTGAACAAACATTTTATTGGGGATGTTGTTTACCCCACTTTAATTTTTGTTGGTCTGTACTTTATTTTTTGATCGACTGACAATGAAGTTCTCTACTGCGAAACAATGCTCTGATCGTGATGAAGGCACTCACAGTTCAGATTCAGGGGGAGTGTGCTTGTAACTGTCTCGGACAGTTTTTGAATATATCACTCATTTTGATATCTCGTTGATCTGTGAAGGTTATTCAAGTGTTGTGCAGATCGTGATGATAATTGCCGACCATAAACGCCAAAGGGGGAGATTGTTAGTGCCATCATCATGCACTAAGTTTTGTGTTGTTGTATTAGCGAGATATGTTCGACAATGTGTGCCTAGGTATGTCCCACGAAGATTTGTTTTCCGCTGTGCAAGAAAAGAAAGAACAGTTGGTGAACTGTTCCAGAGTATGTCCCAGACAGAATCAGGGACACTCTATTTATGGCAGTTTCCTTGTTGGAAAGATCTTGCGCCGGACGAGTTTGGAAGGTCAAGATTAATTCGTTTTACTGCTTTGTGGTGTAGATCCAGTGCTGAATTAACCCCTCTACACATGGACAGTATCTACACATGTATGGAAGGCCACAAACCACAATCCACATACCATATTGGTGGCGGAGGAAGATCGACGCCTATATGAAGACCGAATTGAGGAGTAATCGGTACCACTGATATTTTGTTTAGATTCTAGTGTTAGAATCAGTTTGTGGTCGTTTTTGTAACTAGTAGTTGTTCATTAAAACATTCAACGTGATAGACTAGTTTTGAGTGTTTACGAGTGAAACACGTGAGGGGATTTTTATTCCAGTTTTATACGCAATCTCGGAAGAGATTGTAAGTTGAAGTCATGGGTAGCTAGAGGGAGTCTAGTGTCACGGTTCTAAGGGGATCTTACAACTTTCGGCTAGTGAAAGAGTTCGAGGAGAAGAATGGGCGACATAAGGCGGGAGGCTTGTATGTGTAAGATCCTTAATACACTCTTCGAAGGAGTACCAGTCGAATCTTCAAGTTTGGGAGCAATCTCCCCAGAGTAGGTTGGTTGAACCGAACTGGGTTATCATCTCGTGCGTTTTTATTGCTTTGTTATTTTATGTTCTTGCATCTGTCCCACACATATCACAGAACAGTTTTAAGCAGTTAACTAAAAACGTATAAGCACGGATTACTGTTTTTCAATAACGAAAGTATAATTAAGAGGACACTAGATATGATTACCCAGTTCGGTGCACACACCTATATTTGGGGGCCTTGCCCAGTAGAGAACCAATTCATTCCTTTAAAGTTAGTTTTCGACTAGAACCTTGTACAATAGGACCACCTATCTAAAAAACCTTTCGAACACTACCATTTCTTCAATGGATTGAAACCATAAGAACCACCTACGACCCAAGTACCCACACTTAATCTCTTTTGCAATATCCGTGAGTTTACGATCTTCAGTAACAGCTTTGTACCCAAGGTTATTTGTACTAGAAAAACTAAATTACTAGAACTTGACGTTGAACACTATGAGGAACAACACTAGTAGACATGATAAATCATATCGAAAATTTAACACAAAACATATAGAGTTGATAAAACAATATTCAACACATCTATCATTCAATTTGGGTCTAATGGTCTTCATATAGAACATCGAACCATCTTTCTTCTTCGAGTCTTGTCTTATGGAGTTCATTTCCATATTAATAGGATTACTTGCCTTCTTGAGCAAGAGTCTTCTTTTGATGATTAGAAATGATAGTCTTGATGATCTGTCTGATGATGATAATGATGAGAACTATGAGAGTGAAGCTCAACGTAATCAAATTGCTGAATTTTGTGAATGGATTCGCGAGCCAGTGCGTCTCCATGAGTTTGTTAATATTCACCAGTATGGTGGGCCTCATAACTCCCATTCAAGGATGTTGCTCCTGATGTTGAAACTCCGAATGTAGAGTTTTCTCCCCTCGGATATTGGTCGATTCATGTGGCCCATGTTGACGATGCACTAGCAGTGGTACAAGATGACTCATTCCCGTAAGATATTGATGCACTAACAGTGGGAAAAACTTTCTTGGTGAAAAAAGAAATTGGTAATTGCTATGGGAAAGTGGCGTATGCAACGTCAAGTGGAATATTTTGTGTCACGTTCCAGCAAAAGTCGACTAACAATTATTTACAACCAGAATGAGCCCGCTCTTTTAAATTAGTGGCAGTTGCTAAGTGTGGCTTGTGGATGGTGACAAAATTAGAGGATAGTCATACATGTCGGTTGGACTTGACATGTAATGTGCCACGAAAGTTATCCTCTAAGGTTATTGCTGATTTCTTTAAGAAGAGAATCATGGATGAGGGTCTTATCCTGAAGCCGAGAGTAATAATCGATGAGCTATTGAGGGAGTATGGTATTGAGGTTGAGTACGGTGTTGCATTGCGAGCTAGGAATCTCGCAATAAAGATGGTTTACGGTTCGCATGATCAATCTTTCGAGATATTGCCTGCATATTTATTTGGAGATCTTGAAGAGGTACAATCCCGATACGGTTTATGATTTGGAGACTGATGGTGATGATTGTTTCATGTTCATGTTTGTTGCTCTATGAATTTGTAGAGCATCATTCAGACTATGTATGCGTCCAGTTATCGCCATTGATGGCACTCATCTAAAGGGGAAGACAAAGGGTATTCTTTTCGTCGCTGTGACAAAGGACGATAATAAGCAGTGTTTTTATCTTGCCATTGTTGTGGGTTCTATTGGGAATGATGTGGCCTGGACAGTGTATCCTACAGCAGTCCATGAATTGTGCTATTACCACATAGCGAAGAATTTGGCCTGAGTAGGTCGTCATGTGATTTCTATGTTTCTAAATGCTGTATTTGTGTATAACAATATATACTCACGAGAGCTTATTTCGTGAATATATATACTCACGACAATCTATTTTGTGAAAAAATTATAGTCACGAAAAGATTTTTCGTGAAAAATATGGTCCCGAGAACATATTTTCGTGATAAAATATTGACACGAAAATATGTACTCGTGACAATAATTCTCCCGAAAACTCATATCGTAAGTATATATTCTCACGAAAGCTTGTCTCGTGAACATATTATCATGAATACTGCTACAAAATTGACAACCCACACAACAAATTCGACAATCCAGACGATAAATACCACAATCCAAACTATAGATTTCACAAATTTTCAACATTAAAACATATTCCAAGATGTTAATTCATAAAAATCCACAATATAAATGCCCTAAATTGATCAATATATATAACATAATGAAAACATGTCTATTCAAAAAAAATAAAAAATTCGAATTAAGGGCTCTAACATGTTGATACTTAGCAGCCAACGCCTCAAGACTTTCCATTGCTCTTCATTGTCGTGAGGGAGACTTGGCCATCAACGGGAGTTTTGGATGTCTTTCGTGAGTTTAATGATGCCTAGTTGAGACAAAAATATTGAAGTCTTTCGTGACTTTGCTACTTCATGAGATTTCTGGCTTTCGTGAGTTTCAATTTTTCATGACAAAATTTGGAAAGGTAAAATAACGTCATTATTTTCTTTCTTTAGATTTTAGGATCAAGATTAATTTTGAAATCAAGAGTCAAATGAATTTATTGACTGAGTCCATCATGTAAGGGTATTTATTTGAGAGATTGAAAAAATATTTGACTGAAAAAATGAGTTATACAAATGGGGTAAAAAAGAATTTGTTATCTCATATTTGACTAAGTAAAGCCATTTACACATTAAATATTTTGGTTTTGTACATATTAGATTATAAAGGTGGGTTCCATGTCCGTACAACTGTTATGCTCCCTAAATTTTATTGATCAAATGTAATGTGCATGAATGTTGTTTCTTCTTTCACCTTCATTTTGACCCCCCTTCTATCACTATCCCCTTTCCCCATCAACCTATTTTTGGGTTTGGGCCGCTACAAAAAAATTGACATGTGTGACAAAAAATTGTTATAGTAGCTATAAACCAAAATTATATTGTACTGCTATTTTTTATTATTTTAAGCTACCAGTACGAAATAAATTAAAGTGGCCAAGTATTTTGGGTAGGAGGAAATACATATAGAAATTTTTTCCCAATCTCTCTCACATATGATGTATATATCTATAGCTAGTCATCATCAATAGACAGACAGAGGTAGTTCGATCCAGAAGTCGTAAATAAGCGTACTACCAAGATTTCTTCTTAGTAGGTAAAATGTAAGGTTGCTAGCTAGTTTATTAGTATTACGAATTATAAACATTAATATGATTGGTTTTTTCAATAAATAATGAACATGGGAAATAGCTTTTAGAGAGTATAGTTATTGGAGGCAATGTAATCGAGCATAGTATTTGAGTTTGATTCGTTTATTATTTAGTCGAACTCGAACTTCATTTACTAGAATGTACTCTTTAATTTGAGGCTCACGAGCTTAATTATTCAGAGCATATATAATCGAGCATAAACAAACTTTATAAATTTAGATTCTCAATTTAAATATTTATCATTTATTTCTTAAGAATTATACATGTATAAAAAAATAGTATCTGGAAGTACAGGAAGAGAAATCCTATCCAACCACAACCCTTTATCATAATTTATACTATATAGTCCAAAACTAAGTAAAAATAAAATTATATTTTAGATTCAATTTTGTCAATTCTTATTTTATTACAGAACTGAAAATGTTGCAGACAGGGTCACGCGCCTGAAGCATATTCCGGCAAATATTGGAGCTGGGAATAGAGTGCCCAAAGTTTGCCTGATGCAAATAAAAGTAAAATAAATTATATGTTAAGCCACACTTTTTATGACAGAAAAAAGAAAAAAAAAGTATAGAGAAAAAACAAACAAACAAACCATGTTTTGCTGTTTTAACCACTCTGGACTCTTTGCCACACTTTGAACACATTTGGTTGGTATCTACCATTACTTTGGCCAAACCTTTAACTATTTTATACATATAGGCTATTTTTCTCATATTTTATATAACGCTTCCTAAAATGAATATGAAATCTTTATTGCAGATTAAGGTTACATCATAACGACTAGATTGCAGATTATAGTTTCATTTATAACTTCATGAGATAAGGGTCAAATAGCCCTTTCATCTATTTTCTGATGCTCACAGCTTCATTCTTGACTATTTGCAGTAATGTTAGTGTATGTTAACGATGTTAAGTTTTTCATTCATATAAGGGGTAATGTGAGTCAGTTTTAAAAGTGTAGGTGGCTATTTGTTCCAAATAGTTAAGGAAGGGCAATGTAAGCCTCGGTAAATAATCGAGGGTCTATTTGACCCTTAACCCTAATTTCATTTTAATTTTTTTTTTAAATTATTAATTATGTTTCCTAGTTTGACAATTTCATATATTCATCCATTATTTAATTTTCTTAAAATTTTACTATTTTTAAATCTACAAACATTAATCAATAGAAATGCACAGGGTTTTCATTCACTCCTCCGATTACGCCTTTTCTAGCCCGACCATATATATAGATATAGTGAAATTATGGAAAATGACAGAAAAGTCATTGGAAAAAATATATATGAAGACAAAGTATAAGACTTCAAAACTTCTTCAAGCATTTTGCACAACTAATCTACTGATGTTATAACTTATTTGCTATGCAGTAGGTTTTAAAAGGCAAACATTTCGAAGTCTTCATTTCAAAGACAAAGAAGAAGTGCCTAAGAAATTACCATTTCAGCTGAAATAAGATTGTCAATAAGTAGAAGGTGGCACAAGGTTGTATGGAGCACTCCCTAGGGCAGCAACATCTCCAGGTCGAGTGAAAACAATCTGTCAACAATTAAAAATTACAAAACGATGTTACTAGATTCTAGCATTACAATTTTTTTTAACTTTTTTTCATGAAACAGTGTTACACCTTCAGACACTAAATTCAAATTCTATAAAATTGCTTAGAAAAACTGGAATTATCCTTAATTTTCAAATAGGCCGTGAAAATTGATATCTATGGAAGAATTTGATGACTTAATTTCAGGCCAAATATAAGGTGTGATAAACTCCATGTGTATATACCTGATAATTCCCTAGAATACAGCTTTTAAATCCGGCAGCACAATAGTCGAAATAATATTCCCATGTTCGTATGAACTCCTCATTGAATCCCAGAGCTAGAATTTCACTAAAAAGAAGCAAGTATATATAGAAATGTTAAAATATATTAAGAATTCAAAATAGTGTGAGTAATACAACAGAAGTGAATATGAAGATGAAGATGCATATACGTCAACAACTTCCAGCTTAATATAAGCTGTGAAATATTATTACAAGATTCCACAACCTTTAGAATATTTTATTTGTAAATGTAGGTTGTCATAAAGCCTAACGAGATTATATATACATGCATTTTTTTTTTACTTTTCAAATATTTGATGTAGAGGCCTTGCATTATTTTCTAATCTGAACTCTGAAGTTTATCTGGTGTTAGTACATTGTTACTGCACATCTCCTATTCTAATATGATTGATATTTTATAATTTCACATTATAACTGCACATTTTAGTGTATATATTTAGACATCTATACTAGCAATATATTGTACGTCTATAAAATGCCGCAGCTCTAACAGAAGTTTAATGTTTGGAAAGTGGAAACCACATACACAGAAATGGGAAATTGATTATAAGTCTCACCTCTGGTTTCGGAGCAAGTTTTGGCGCCAATATTTGAGGGTGTTAATGTAATGAAATCCTATTTCTTCTAGGTGCACAACGCTGCACAAAATCATTTAACAAACGCATTATATTCACGGACACATTTACAAAGAAGTGTATAATATACGTTACCTAAGTCTAGATGCAGCAGCCATGGCAGATATTGCACGGCTAAGCGAAGGATAACATCCGCCAGGGAATATGTATTCCCTCAGAAATTCTTGGCTCAGCCTCGACTCCTCGTATTTGTCATCAGCTATTGTTGCGAACTAACCAAGAAATCAAATAGTTGTAAAATTAACATGGTAGCATGAACACAAAAAACTCATGTCAGACCATCCTATATCTAGATCCAAGCCCAAAACACAAATAATAAGAGATATATTTGTAATTTACTCAAAATCGATCAATTTGAGGCAAATCGGTAAACTTGGGACCAAGTGACAGGAGAAGACTTGTCAAGCCGTCTGACATGAGACTGCCCCCATGTTGAATATTATGGAGCATTGATTGATTACCTGAAGAACGAGGATACCATTTTCACCTAATGCAGATTCACAGCATTTGAAGAACACTTCCATAAATTCATGCCCCACGTGTTCTATCATCTCACTGAATATTTAACAAGTGAATTATGAATTATATATGGACTCAAGAAAAGCAGTTAGGTATTATAACAAATTGTCATCACCATGATATTATCCTGTCATATTTGTAGTCATTAGGCAATTGGCGGTAGTCACAAAGAAGAAGTTCAATCCAGTCCTGAAATTGAAATTCATAACTCTGTTAAATCTAACTCTCGAATTATAGTAAAAAAAAAAAAATCAGCATTTTCATTGGAAAGCTAAAAACTCATTTTTAGCTGCATCTGAGAAAATAAAATGGAATATACCTGCAGACCAGCTTCCTTCACTTTGGATTCTACATAATGCAGTTGATTTTCGGACAGGGTGATGCCGGTGTATTTGCATCCAGTCTTTCGGACAACTTCGAGAGCAAAACTTCCCCAACCGCATCCAATCTCTAGAATGTGATGCTCCTTGTTAATTCTTGCCTGTAGTTGAAGCAAATCTGATATCAATGACAATCATTTTTCAGATGTAATGTAACACTCAAGTCCACGGGATGGCCCAGTAGTGATACAACAACTACTTGACATCCTTCTTCACTTTGAAAAAAAAAATATTAAAGGTGCTAGTAGAGTTCATTCTGTCATACAGTATAGACACATGTGACCTCCCACTTTATGCATTGTGCAATGTTTCCTCTGGCATTATGACCTTTACCAGAGTGATGTTGTCTACAGATCAAATTATTTTGTGGAGTGGATTCCACTTGATTGTCTACAGTTCCATTGTGTGTGCTCAAGGTAGAAGTTTTGTATAAATTAAATAATGCAACAAAAATAAAGTTGAAGAATACAGATTCCAAATTAACAAACATGAATCTTTTGATTCATTTGTAACCAGAAATGTATTTCCTCTAGCTCCCGAAAAAAAACGAGGAATTAAATATATAAAAGAAGTGAGAGTGGAGTAAAGAAATTATAACTAAATAAAAATAAAGTAGAACCCAATTTTGAGTGAAATAAATACCAAAACTTCGATATTTTTCAATAAAATCAACATAGCATCAAATATTGAACCCACTTTTAAATCATATATTAAAACTTTTCATTACTCATTAGATGTGAAACGTTACATATAAGAGACTTATTATGTGAAAGTTTAACCTTTTCAATCAAAATGTGAACTTTTCTGAGTTGCGCATCCTTCAAGTCATCACCTAGAGTCTTTCAAAAGAGGGTAAAGTAGGATCAGTATCTAAAAAATATGTTGGAACGCACAAAATCATCTAGTCCACTTTTCGTATCCCATTTCATGTTCCAACAAGAATAGAAGTAATTTGGTATTAATAAACTCAAATGAAATTTCTGAAATAATAACTCACCCTCTCTTCGATACACTCCCACCCAATGATATGGTAGTGCCACCTGATTAGGATTTATTATTTTCGAATGTAAATACTATACATGTGTCACCACCACATTATCCGTAGACAGATGAAATCATTTTCAAAACCCCAAATGAAAAAACTGTTACCAAAACTATGTGATTTTGCTATTGGGACACAAAGTGAGAAACAGAGAGGATTTTATAAAGCATATCTATTTAGAGCTTAAATCCTAACCTGAAATATTGCACAAGAATATGTCATCGTTGCATCCAAATATAGCGAAAACAGTTCATTGCTCTGAAAAGAAGAAACAAATACAAGTTTCAGTTTTTTTTTTGCTCATACTGGACATTATGCATGTCATTAATGAATACATATACCATTAGAAGAAGTTTATTTGATATGAAACAAAAGTATAATTGAACTGGGGAGTTACATCTACCTTAGCATAATAAATAGTACTTTTTATTGAAAGAAAATGAAAGAGCTCACGCCTATTCGAAATCCACTTACTAGGTCATAATGATGCATGATGTTGTGGCGTGCTTGGGACAGTGTGTTCTTGGTGGAAACATACTTGAAGAAATGTTTTGCAGAAGCTATTGTAGAAGTGTAGAGTGATGGTGTCCACCATCCCCTAGTGTTATCCAAGAAGGTATGTATATTTTCAAAGGATTTGGTATAAAACAACTAAGAAGAAATCAATAAAGAAATTCCTATTAGTTATTAACTACCTTTTCTTGTTCAAAGTCGAATTATTAGGATTCATCTCATCGTTGGCAATAAATATCTGCAAAATATCAAATAAAAATCCGAGGAAGGGCTTTAATTATTAGATTTCACTGCAAGCAAAAAAGAAAAGGTAGGTAAATGCAACAAATTTTTGGGTAAAATTTTGGGAAAAGAGAAGCTTCGCATATTTCTAAAAAAACACGAGGGGGTTCGACACAATTTCAAAAATAGAACTAGTTCCCTGCAAGATTTCGATAACTCAACGGTTACACCTACTATTTTCTTGGGTTGACTTATTTACCAGAAAGAAGTTCAGAAGCCCTTCATCCTTGTTTAGAAAAGAAATGTCACCATTGATGTAGGCACTGGCAAAGCCTAATTCTCCCTCTGCTGCGACCTGTAACAACGATATCCAGTTCTCACAGAGTGTTCTATCTTTCATGATTTGCTTGAAAAAGCATTAGCTATTTTTAAAATGCAATAAGTTAGTATTACCTTCCAATAAAACTGGGGTGCATGAACTCTGAGAGTGACTTTCAAAGTGCTCTTTCTTTTAGTACCTCTAAAGGTAAAAGTTGCACCTCCTTCTTCCATTAAACTTCCAATATCAGCATTTTGACATACATACACAAGAGTCAGATAAACTCAATACTAGATGGATCATTTAAATTTAATAATTAAACGAAAAACATTAAATTTGATCCAGGAGTAGAAGCTCACATCACACATCCAGTACTGATGAATCGTTGAAAAGACCTTAAGAGAACGAGGCGCGCCCCGACTTCAGCCCAAGATCGAACTATGCGTTTAGGATTGTTCTGAATGCTGGTATAACTTTTTCTAAGCAAACTGTTTGCAGCAAGTATGCCTGCCTATCAAGATCAAATCATGTCAATTTAGTAAAATAAAGCCATATTTCAGCCTAATTATAGTATAAAATACCTTCACGCCATCCTCAGGTAAGCCACAGCCTTAAAACAAAGAATATAATAAGAGGAAAAGCACTAAGTCAGCATACAAAATGAGACATAATCCACATATTAATGCTTTCAAGAATTTCAAATGCACCTTGATATGCTCCACAGAACCACAGTCCCCTCTTCCCTTGGATCAGGTTGAGCTTGGACGAAGCTCTGCATGCAGCAACTGATGGGATCGGATGGCTAGTCGATCCCTTGTACAACGTATCTTTAGGTGTACGAGGTGGATTTAGAGTCAAGAGAAAAGGAACCCCAGGTTCACTAATATTCTGTATATCCATTAAAAACAGAGTCACAAATTAATTCAGTAATCATAGTTTAAAGAAAATCATGTTTGTTTGACAGGAATACATCTTCATTGCAATAAGAATAAGGTTTATGTAAAGGCGTCCAATATGCGTCTCATCATAGAATCAAACACCACATAATTTCTGCTTGTCATTTGAACATTATGTTGCAACAAATATGTGCTTAGATTCTTGCTGTCACATGCCATTCAAAATGGTTGAATTCAATAACTCTTCTTCAAGAATGCAGACTTATAAGGTTTGAACTTCCACTTTGTGCAGATAATTGCAAATTCCATATCTTATTTGAAGTGCAAAACTATTTCACAAACCTGGACATTGTTAAGCCAAAACGTTATACAAACTTTGTTATTTGTAGTTCCCATAAAATTCTTTGAGCCCCATGCTGCACAGATTTTGGGCATTAATTTGTCATCATGATGGAGGAAAATATCACTGCCATTGAAGAGTAAAAGTGGAGTCAAGATCATAGAGAACATCAGTTTACTTTTTCTTTTTTTTCAAAATATTATTCAGGAGATGGATTTAGCATCCATTTCTAAGGCAAAAGTTCCATAAAATAAGAAGAAACCTGTAGGCATATTGAAAAGCACCAAGTATTCTTAGTTCATCATATGTCGCATGCTTTCCTAAGATCTTCAGAGCATCTGGAGCATGTGCAGCAATTATGCATCCATCATATGCTTCTTCCAAGCCATCCTTACTTGTAATAGCACACCCTGCATGATTCATTGTTAAACTAGTGTGAACCATACCAAAACTCATAGTTATGGTGATTAATATAGTATATTTCTACATTCCCATTAAGATATGGCACACTATATCTCAACAGTTTTAGATCATACAATTAAGACAACTTCATTTGATTTGTTCCTGATTATTAATGTTGTGCAGGATTTTGGATAAGGTGTTTTAATTAGATCATTTACTCAGTTAGCATTTCAGATGTCTGTTTGAGAAGAGTTTAATAGGTTCACAATTCAATTCACTTCATGGAATTGTATTAAAAAAATGAAAATGGTTTTGTCTTTCTTATTCTATTCTAATATTCAATCTATTATTATTTATTTTCTAACACTCGAAATAAGAATGAGATGGGAGAAAACACGTAATGAATGGTGTTTCGACACTCACCCTCGTCATTGGTCAAAACTGAATATATTTCAGAATTGGTTTTCACTTGGCAGCCTCTATTTTCTAGCTCTTTCTTAATCTGATATGAAATAATGAAGTAAAATATGGTAAGTGCACTATTTATAAGAAATCTTGTAATAATCACTTGACGTCTAAAATTTATGAATTACAAATTTAAGAAACTCAGAACCTACCCGGTTGACATAACTTTCTGAACTCCATTTTGATGTGAGCCCTTTAGGAAGACCAAGAAACTGCAGAAAAAATCATTGAATAAGTTAGATAAATCATATATATATATATATATGGTAAAGATGCCACATCTATCAATGAATACAAAAATCTACCTCCAGAATGTCATGATTGCGCAAGAATGAAAGTACTAGATAAGCAGAGAAGGTCATTACTATTGAATAGCATGACCAAATAGAAACACAAATTGGAATCTGGAAAGCAAAAAAAAAATCACAAGTAAGGATTTATCGACAAGGAAGATGATGCATGCATAACATGGACATAAGACGAAGTAGGATGTTTCAATAGTCTTACAAGAAAAGCTTTCTGGAATAACTCAGAGTAACCACGTGATTGGACGAATTGCCCCAGCGTTTCATTTCGGTCAATATCAGGATTGTTATTGAGCTCTTCAATATAACTGCATTTGATGGAGAATTGGATCATTCATGGAGCAGAGACTTTACAGGGAAACTAACACAGATACTTATACAATTATTAAGTATTAAATAAACATCTTCCACGAGCTGCTCATGAAGTAACTATTTATACCGAAAGAGGCTGAGTATTTTTAGGATAGGACTTACATAGATGCGTCATCTCTGAACTTAAGGATCTCTCTAATCATTTTCCAAAACCATGGATTGAATACATTCTTCTTTTGCGCAAACAAACTTGACAATCCATTTCGAGTCCCCCATTCGAATCCATGGCCTTGATCCAAGCTCACTGAGAATGAAATGTCAGATACCTCCGTATCAACTCCAACACTCTCAAAAAATTCCATCACATCCGGATTCGTAGCCTGTCCAAAGAGTGAATCTCAGGTAACACTTAAAGTAAACAAATCATTTTGAAAACAGTAAAACAATGCTTTACTGTTTTCACAGTCTTCTATCCTTTGAGTTCAACTCAACAGTGATGACATTTAGTTTCTGTGCCATAGTTGCGTGTATACAGGCCGATTTGGCCAGACAAGTGTTTCAACATCCACCGAATTCCTCCCGATGCCAACCATTCCAATAGCCTCATAACAGAGCAACGACCGCGTTTAGTTGCAGCAAAGAGCAAAAAAAGATGAAGAAGCATCGAGTCGGAGAGGGTCAGATTAAACACGGATTTAAGGAAGATGAACATTAAGGCATTTCATCGAACACGTGATGAGCTGATTCGGAAGCACCAGCATGGAGTCAGACGAGCCTTTGATCGCAACCATTGTATCCTCCACTATTCCAATCACAATCACAATCCATTTCTTATTGCAATTGAAAATCCTTAATGCTTTTCTCATTTTGTTCTCTATTCATCAAAAGTGAGCTGACTCAAAAATAAAAAGAAAAAGAAAAGTAGAGCGGGAATAAAAAAATGTTGGAGGTTACAAAAGCAAACTTTTCTCATTAAGTCTCACGTGAGTCTGTCATAACTGGTTTGCCGAATGTGGTTTACCTCCCTTATGTGTAGATTTACAATTTATTACACAGAGACATGATTTACCCAGTGCGCACCAAAATAGCACTAAGTGTTACCCTCGACATCCAAAAAAAAAGATATAGGTCGCGGTCTTAAAATTATTAAATTTGCTATTTGACTCATATGAGTTTGTTTTATTATATTTATGATTTAGAGTTTAGGGTTTACGGTTTAATGTTTTTTAAGGATTTAGTATTTTTAAGGTTTTCAAAAAAAAAAATTATTTCTAATTTTTAGCGTTTAGATTGTTTTAGGGTCTATAATTCGGTTTATATTTAATTAGAAAAAATTAATTATTGAGAGTAGAGCATTAGCCCACGCGTTAGCGTTGGACTAGTACAATGCACTAGTCATCGGATCAAAAAAAATTAATTTACTTTAATTTTAGGGTTCATTAATTCAATTTTACGGTATATATTTATTTCGAAAAAATTAATTATTGAGCGCAGTGCATGACCCCGCGCATTGGTGAGTGCACTACATAAGTCGTCGAATAAAAAAAAAATCAATTCACTAATTCTATTTAGGATATATATTTATTTCGAAAAAATTAATTATAACACGTGGGCTCGTGCAATGCGCTGTGCGAGTCGTCGAATAAAAAAAATAAATGAATTCACTTAATTTAAAGGATATATATTTTTTGGAGAAAACTATAAACAGAAAAAAAAAGGACGAGTGCATTAATACATGTATTACTATCAATGTATGAATTGTAAGTAAGTAGACATTTTAGGATGAGATCCTCTAATTCGAACTATGTGTGATAATCATGTCTAACATTAAGAATTACGTAGGTTTTTTTAGGAAAAGAATTACGCAATTTTAATAACGTTTATAATAAAAATACAATTTATTATATTATAACAAACTATAATTAATTATTGCTTAGAATTGATATTTTAAAATTGTATACATACCCTAGTTTTGGATATCAGCCTTAATAATCAATTATATTAACTAAAAAATAAAATTTAAATAATTATAAATCTTAATTGGGTGGAATATAAATACTAAATAATAATGTAAAATTAAAATAAACCCAAAGAAATTAAAATTGAAAAAAAATAAAAAAACTAATAATTTTAATGTTGGTACACAGTTGAAACACATACCTTGAACTAGAGGATTTCATGTGAGATACGGAAAAAATATGAATCCACTAGCGCGTGTTTTGAGATCAAGTGGTGGGTAGGTACGTACTACCTTGGGGTATTGATAGAATTTCTCATCATTTTAATAGGAGAAAAAACACAAGGGAAAAAAAATAGATAGTGAATCCTACCGGAATAAAAGTGATTGAAGGGAGGTCGAGAGCAGTGGCATTAACGGTAGCAGTCCTGGCGTCACCGCCTAAGGTTTCCTCCCTCTCATACACCACCACCTCCACCCCTTCCTTCACCAAAACATAGGCCGCCGCCAGCCCGCTTACTCCGCCGCCTATCACCGCCACTCGCATTATCTTCGACATTATCGATCGATCTGTGTAATTTTCAACTGCATGCATCCATCAATCCCATCATAATTAGTGATTTGCAATTTACTACGTGTGATATATATTATATAATAATGAACAAGGTATTGATAAAAACAAATTAATATTGTGGCTCAGTCGATTTTTAATTATATATATTTGTTTACCTTCTACAGAAGTTGTATGCTGAGATAAGTCGTGCTAAGTATTAAGCAGATCGATGGTTGCAATTTATATTGAAAGATCTCTTCTGTTATGTTTGCAAATACTCATATCTCTATTTATATATGCATGCTTGAGCTATGGAAATAGGGGGGGCTCCAAATATTTAAGAAACTCTTAGCTAGATTTTTTAGTTTTTTAAAAGTTAATTACTCATAAGTTATATAGGTCCAAATTTATTTTTAGTATTTTTTTGAAAAACTAGCTACAACACTAAGAAAGCTAAACTTGCACCCAATTCCAACCACCTTGCATAAATATTGAATTATTTGAATATTTAATTTGAATCTAAAGATACATTTAATAATATTATAATAGAGCAGTTCTTCCATATACCCATCTCACCTTAGACAGGCACGTGCACTCCCCGCATGCCCAAGCGTGGACGCGTGGCCTGCATGCGGTCGTTTTTTTTTTCCTATTTTTATTTTTTATTTTATGATTTCTTTTTTTTTTTAGATTTTGTCCTAAAAAAATATGTCTTAAAATGAAATTGGTAAACTTTAAAATTAAATTGAATTAATTTAATTATTTAATCCGGCAACTCATGCAGCGTGATGCTAACGTATGGGCTCGTGCACTGCGCTTGATAATTAATTTTTTCAAAATAAATGTATACCTTAAAATTAAAGTGAATTAATTTAATTTTTCTGATACTACGACTCGCACAGTGTACTCACCTGACATTAACATGTGGGCTCGTGCACTGTACTTGATAATTATATTTTTTGAATTACATATAAAACCTTATTTGGTATAATAAACTCTAATTTTGGGGCTATTGTACTTTTTAAATAGTTTAGGTATATATTTAAATAAAAAAAATAATTCATATATCTAGCTAGATGGGACTGAGCATATAAATCGAGTATTTATTTGGCCATTTATCCTATTTTAAATAACTACCTTGAACAAATAAAACAAAAAATAACTTAACTAAACTAAAAATTGTCGACTTCATTTATATAATATATATTTATAGACAGGCTAGTTTATCATTATTTATATATATATATATATATATATATATATATATATATATGCATGACTCGATGAAAAAAGTAATTAAGTTATATATTGACGATTATACAATAGATTATATAAGACCTCAGAGTTAGAGATCGATATTTTGGTCTCGTAAATTTTCATCGAAATTCTTATTCCAAATTAAAAGGGATGAGATTAGTCATTCCTTTTGTCCTACTTAGTATTAATTCCTCATTTCTAATGACCTAAAAAACAATTTCATTTATTTTTTTTACTCAACTATCTTTATTTATTTGTTTGTTTATTTATTAAGGTTTTCACAAATTAAAACTCATATCATTCATAAGTAAATCCATAAACCAACTATACATACAAAATCAACAAGAGTACAATAAAAGAAAATTGCCAAAAAATAATTACAGAAGTTTTTCTTAGAAAATAAAAAAAAATACAAGCATATAAAACCATATAAAGAATTAAATGATCATTTTAAATATAAACATCTAAATTCTAATAGAAACTCAAAAAGATTTGAAATAATCTTAAAATTTTGATAAAATAGAACATAGAATATTTTCTCATATAAATTATCGGAAATTATAAGCTCTCGTTAATAACTTATAAATGGAAATTATTAGTTTTATAATAAAAAATTTAAGAAGAATTGTCGATTCAGGACCCGAAAGATGGTTAATCTATCGATTTAGGACCTGAAAGATGAAAACTCTCAATTCAGGACCCGAAAGATGAAAATTATTAATCCAGGACCTCAATCACGAATTTTGATTTCTATTTATTTTTTAATTAATTTTAGCAGTTTCTTTATTAGATTTAATAGATAATTAATGAAGGGATTTTCATTGAAATTAATATAAAATTAATTAAAAAATATAAAAAAAATTCGTGATTTTTGAGGTCCTGGATTGATAATTTTCATCTTTCGGGTCCTGAATTGAGAGTTTTCATCTTTCAGGTCCTGAATAGATAGATTACCCATTTTTGAGGTCTTGAATCGACAATTCTCCAAAATTTAAAGATTACAACTTATGGGAAACTATTACTATAAATATTCGAAACATATGATTCATTAATTTATCATTATCATTCAATTTCTGAATTTATAATTTCATTCGATCACAGCTAATTCTCTTTTCCATAATATATATGACCCATATATATACCATATAATTCTAATATTTATATCTTTCCTCTCTCTTCATTATTCAATTTAATTTTAAGTTTATAATTCCATTCACACATATTAACCACCACATAAATTACTAATTTGACTTCATCACTTCAATAATTTATTGATATTCTACTTATTATTCTAATTAAATTATTAATCAAACTAACCAATATTTCCTAAATTCGCAAACTCCGGTTTCAGCTAGGAAAGCTTAGTTCTCCTTAAAGAAATTAACTTCATTGCAATACTGAATCTCTAGATTTTTATTGTTTTTCACTACTGTACCTAACCATATATACTTAATAATGCTATACAAAATTTGGTCATTTTCCTAACAAAATTTTATCCAATTGAGAAGTTAATTGTGATCGATATCTTCCCAAATTAAACCTTTGATCATCATTAACACATAAGCTAACATTTATATACAACTCGATTCTTGAAAATCTCATTCGCAAGCTCGTTTAAAGAGATTTATTAACATAAACAGGTAAAGCTTGGACAATTCAACTTGACAACAACAAAATTATATTCATTTAATATTTCACTTTTTATATTTTAATATATTCATGATAATTATCTAATTAACTACTCAACATGAGATACCAGAAGATCATGAACAAGAACACAAATTAATTCTGATGATTCCTATCGAAAAGGTGAACACAAAAGCAGTGACTGAGTCAGGATTTTTAGTTGGGGGGGGGGCGAATTTTTTTGAATTCCAAATTATAAAAATTGAATATATATATATATATATATAATATCAATGCATCAATAATATCTTGTAGAATATTCCACAATATATGAATATATTTTGCTCATAAATATTCAACAAACGACAAAAATATACGAATATAAATTATCTTATAACAAGACCAATCAATTATCAAAGTTTCTCACACATAATAGAATGTTGTTCTAGTAGAATTAACTTTGCAAAATAAAAAAAACATATTACTATACCATATCACATGTTTATCATAAAATAACCAAAAAAATCATAAATATGAAATAACTAAAGCAATATAAAAAAATAATGTTCACTATTATATTCTTATTATGTTTATGCATTTTAAGTTGTTCACGTCGCTTCTTCATGCTATCAAACTCACCAATGGTTCATTCAACATAAAAAATAAAAAATAAAAAATAGTAACTTATTTAAGTCAGCTAAAAAACCATTAATCATAAATGAGATAAAAAAAATTATTTTTTATTTAATTAATTATCTAAGTGACAAATGGAGAATTCATCTATTTATTTTTAATTCGGGCTTTAGCGCCCAACCTACACTACTCACTACTTCACTAGTTAATTTTGAAAGGGGGGGGGGGGAAATAAAACTTATTATATATATATATATATATAGATTAATCTTGCAGTAACTTTCCGTATCTATTATCTATGTATATAAATAACAAAGAAATTAAAGGAAATTCCAATAGTAAATTTATAATTGAAATATAGTTATTATACTAATTTACAATATATTGATATATCATTGGGTAAATACCATTTAATATCCCAGCATTTGCAATTTTATTTTAATAAGAACATGGTATATTTTAATAAATACTAATATTTCTCCTGTGCGATGCACAAATAATTATAATATTTTAGATTTGTAATATTATGATTATTTTTAATATTATATGTTGTGTATGATTATTTTTAAATTATATATGTTGTGTTCAATTTTTAAAAATTAATAAAATGATATGCACATGCATTAATTAATTAGATAAGAAGATCAATTTTGTATAGTTATGTCAAATAAAAAGAAATTAAATTTTGAGGAATTAAATGAAAATCAAACGACATGATTTTTTAAATAGCAATATTTGTCAACGATTAAAGAACATTTGATTTCTATGAATATATGACCTGCATAAAAAATATAATTATTTAATTATTTTAAATGATGAAATTGAAATAGAAAAATAATATATTATTACAAATTATGTTATACTTATGTGATTGCCATCATCATCATCATCATCATCATCATTATTAATTATATAAATGAAAATTATTTTTAGGTGACAAACGTAGAGTACTACAAATATTGTGTATAAAAAATAAAATAAAAAATGTTACAAATCTCAAATTTCCAAGTAAAAAAATAATAACTAAGATTGCAAAAATTTGTTAAAAAACAACGGCTGTAATCTAAACTGTTGTGAAAAAAAAAAGTCAAAAAAAAAGTAGAAAGTTTACAACAGTAAATATCACTACCGTTGTCTATTAACTCAAAACTGTTGTCTATTGTGAAAAATCTGTTGTCTAAAATATAATTATTAAATCGTGTGATAGACAACGGTCTATCACACGATTTTACTTTAATATATGTATAGATAGAAATACTATACAAGGCATTCTATAGTATAACTATAAAAAAATTATATTGAATCTCTAATTAACTTTAATCATTATAAGAACATGTTAGGCATTCTATTATCATATAGAAATATGTGTTAGTATATAAAAAAAGCCCTTTTTATTTAATAAATTATGTTTTTAGTCACTTTTTAAAAAAATTACTTATAGTTACTTTTTGGTTGAAAATACTTATACCCTTCATAAAATTGTGAGTTGCACGACTAGAATGCATTATTTAGATGCACGGATGAAATATGATCGCGTAGTGTACAAATTAATATTGCTACACGAGTGGGTGCACGAGTAAGTCCATTCATGCAACATTATAAATTTATATACTATTGCACGAATTAAAGGTACACTACTGAGTGTAGTCGTATAACAATTCAAATTTACACTACTACATGAATGGAGTTACACGATTAAGTTTATTCGTGCAGTATTCAGATTTTATATCGTTGCACAACTAGGATGCACGACAGATGGTTATTTTGTCCAAGTAGCAAGAAACATTTTTTTTTTTAATAGTGGTTAGAAATATATTTTTTTAAATAGTGGTTAGAAACACTTTTTACTAAATTAAAATGGCTATTTAAAAATTTTACGACTAGAAATATTAGTCAAAAGAGTGAGTGAATGAAAGTGAGGATACATTAGTCAGTATATATTTTTATTGTGTGCGATACATCAGTGAAGACTTATAGCATTTAAATCTATCTAGAAAATGATCTCGCAATTATTCAGATAATTACAATATATAGATCTTAATTTCAAATCTTTTTAATACCCTCGCTCATGCAACTTACACTGTTACTAAGCATAATAAGATTTCATCTCGACCTTCTTAGCTAAGTAATCATCTTGGCTCATACCGGCGAGGAATTCTCTCTCTTCTCCCATGAGCATGATGATGTCTCTCTCTCTCCTCCTCCTCCCACATGCTCGATTTCTTGGCTCTTCTATGCTTATGCTTCTCCTTATAAACATGGTGAAGATGATGATTGTAATCACTCTCCCCAACTCTGCTTCTATGCTTATGCTGGACGTGACTACTTCGTTTCCTCTGAGCATCGCGCTTCTGATGCCTCTTATCATGACTACGACCTTTCTGCCATCGGATGAGTGAGAGCTCGGCCTCTCTGTCGTGCTTTCGTATATACCGGCTTCTCTCCTCAGAAGTCCAGAAATGATCCTCCCACCAGTCGTATATAGGATCGAACAGCCCTTTCTGATGTAGAAGCCAAAGTAGCACAACAGTCCTTTTTCTTGATAATAATTATTCGAGTATGGCACCTGTAGGGAAGATGGCTAGAAACAGACCGAACATCAACATCCAACTGATGCAGATGTATTGAATGTGGCAGCTGAAGTCGAAGAAACCAGAGCACTTCTTCCTGATCAGCACAGATCACAGAGACAGATGAAATGAATAAGAAAAGATAAGAAAAGGACGTGATTTTTAACTTATCTAAAGTTTTCTACCTGTTTTAATGACTATATGATAAGATATTAGAAAATATAATGGATGACACAAATATATACATGTGAAACACAGACACGAATACACAATTTCTTATGTCTTGCATCTGTTGGCATCCTTTAGTGAACTTGCATGCATGAAACTTGTGCTTCAAAAGTGTTTTTTATTTATTATATGTACTTACTCAAAAATCTAAATAATTAATTATTATACTCACATCTATGAGAAAAATGATGAAAAATAAAAGTGTCCATATGGAAAACTAGCCATTTTGGATAGTAAAAAAAAATTGCCACAAACTTAAAATATCGTTTCTTTAACCACTTTTGGAGTCATCGGATAAAAATGCCCTTCATTATTGCGCTTCCAGGCGCAATCGACTACTGTTCATTCGTGGAAAAGTGCAAAAGTGCGCTGTTGCACAACTTGTTGTACGACTACGGTTCATGGTCGTGCAATAATTGTAATTTTACAATATTGCATGGCCATTGTTATTGAGGGGTATTTATGTTAATTTAGCTAAAAAACTATGTTTTTAGGTTTGGATTATTAAAAAAATCACTATATTCAAAGTTGCTAAGAAAACTGGCCACAATTAAATATGCATGCAATATATCAGAGGGTGAGAGAGAGAGAGAGAGAGAGAGAGCACCTGCAATTTTTTCCAGTAATGAAGTTTGCTAAAAACATCCAAAACTTATTCCACAGCTCCTCAATTGATTCAAAGAAACCATTTACACTTGTCTTTGGAGGTTGAAATGGAATCTGGACATTGAGCAAGACTAATGTTTTCAACTTGAAAAAATCAATCATATGAAAATACGAGAATCACTGCTTGGAGCTGATAAATTGCTAGTAGAAAGAAGTCTGACAGCCAATATCAAGTTGTTGAGTAAAAATATTAGGTAAGAAATCTCAAATAATAGCTTTTACAACTGAACTTCAGACTTATATACACTCAACAGCATCAATTTACTAAGAGTGTAAGTAAAATCAGACCAACATCTTTTTTTTTTAAGAAGGAACTCTCAGTATGGTTTGGATAATTTATTGATTTCTGATAGGCTGATGAACAAGGATAATAATTCACATACAGTCATGGTTATAACATATCTGAATCTCTGAGACTACTCATATATATGAACTTAGTTTTCCTCATAACTCTTCCTAGAGGGAAGAAAATTAACTCAATAAATCCGTCATTTTCTTTGTCAACTCCATATAATCCCACTTGACATTTAAGGAATTTTGATATTGAAATGCTACCAAACCTGTGATCCGTTATCAAGAACAGTAGCTGTAGTTGCAAATTGACACTCTGCTCTATCAACCTCACTAAAATCAGAGTCCTTCAAGATGGCTGCAATCAGATATAGTGAAAAGGAATTCATTCAATATTTGCATATCTAAAAAGTAAAACCAATTTACAACTATACCTGAGCACGCGTATCTAGCAGCTTGATCGGTAGTTGGGTACAATTTAAATGATCTGGTTACTACTTCTTCCGGTTTCATTATGTAAAATTGTTCCTGTGCTATCACAAATAACATAATGCATTACAATCGCCTTATTGCTTTTTTATGTTGAAATACAATTATTTGAGCATAGAGTAGTGACTTTTAAATAGTTACCTCCATTTGGCTGACACCAGACGAGCAATCAAACTGCAAGATAGTCACAACTAATTATCTAGATAATGTAGATTGAAGCATAAGGAGACATAATTTCTGCGCAATCTAGCTTATTTTGCAACTAAATCATATTGAAAGATTTCGAAATGGATGCCATGAATAAATCTAATTTGTAAACTGTTACTCTGTATAGTTCTCAAACACAAATCTTACAGTAAGGCTGTAGGATGCTTCAACTTCACCAATATTTTTTGTTGTGATTGTTGCAGTCCCAAATTGTGTCAGAGCTTCAAAAGTTGGCACAGTTATGTCTAATATTTTTCCAGGGCTCCTGCAAAAGGTCAAAATTTATCAGTCCTTAAAAATTGTATGAAACAAATGATATCAAATTTTAAATTGAGCTTCAAAATCTTCCATTCTCTCTCATCATAAAATGACAGTATAGAATGAGGATTGACCTTTGATAGACATATTCTATATCGTCAGCTCTCAGTTCGATCAAAAGGTTTGAGTTAATAACTTCTGTGATCCCTATTGAAAATGCATGACTTCCAGCATCCTGCAGATTCTATAAAGTGATTAGGACTTCAACAATTGGCATTCTTTAATATCCATAATATGAGTATGCCCTAAAACATTACTGGATGTTGATTTATCCTTTCAAACCTTCCTTGCACACAATAAAGAGGAACCTGATTCCGACTAATTCGATTTTGGTCTGCCTGAAAATGAGAATAAGTGTCATTTGAATTATAAAAGAACAGATACACACACATAAAAGAACACAAATCCATTCATACTATTCAAGAAATTACATAATAACTTGCAAACATAAAAAAAGGTTCATGTAAAGATTCATGTAACTAGATAATTTTAGGATGGTGAGATTCAGTCGATATACTAACATCCCAAAAATTCCATAGTTGATTATGCAAACAACTCCAAATTGGTGCAGCACAAAAGTCTGGCTGCGTGTTAAAAGCCTCATAACTGACGCCAATTTTGTTGCATTCAAGACCATCCAGTGTAAAACGGACTCGTTCAAGAAGCATCCACATCGTAAAATTGCTTCCAAGATCTTGAGGTTGACCTGAAACACCCTTCAATAGGAAGATAAATTGATTAAGATTCAAATAAAATTGATAAGGAGATAGACACATTGGGGCAGTTATGATACTTTAGGAAAGTTCGAGGGGTTCAGTGGGCAATGCCCACAGTCCCCCTCCACCATCCACCTGTCCACAGGCACAAGGGTCAGTGTCGGCATGGTTGTGTTTTACCCTGCCTACATTGAAGTGAATTTATCTTTTTTATTTCCGTGCTTGTGGAGGGAGCTGTGAGCACTATCCACTGGGAATCCCCATAGAATTTTCCATAAATTATTCTTTATCAGAACCAGCATGTGACCTAGCATATGACAATAGAGCACAAGCAAACTACCTGTCTGGGAATAACAAGGAAGAAGTCATCAAATGACGGAATATCAGTGTATCCAACATAATCTCCAACCAGATTCACCTTCAAAAATTTATCATTGGATATTGCTGTCCTGTTTTTAGGACCCACAATAACTTCCTGCAGAAAAATCCCAGATTAGTTTTTGTTTAGATGATAATTTAGTGGGAAAATTGTGTATTTATCTAATATAAATGATATAGATGAAACTAGTGTAAAACTGTTGTGAAAGGATAATAAAAAATCCTGAAAGAGTCCTATAGTCTCTTAAGATATAGTTGCTGGAGGTCAATGATCAAATATATGTTAGTGAAAGTAGATTGATTAATTTCATACAAGTAAAATACCAAATCACAACTTGAACAAACTACTAAATGTTATAAAAATGTGACAAAGAGAAAGAATACTAGGGAAGGATAACAAGCATAAACAAATTATGCAAATGCAACATTTAGAACTTATGTGATGTGATAAAAACTGTCTTTAGATGTGTACCGATGTCTTGGAATCTGTCTTAACCTCAATCCGAATACTAAATCCAACAGAACGTTGCCCAATGCCGAACACGTGAAACCTAGTACCAACATAATTGATAAGTTGCTGGAAAGTTGGGATAGAAAAAAATAAAGAAAAGTAAACACGAATAGATGAATGAAAAGGCAATAATTTAAGAAACTAATGCACGCAAAGAATCAGATATACAATAACCATAACCACGGCAATCCAACTCTATTGTATGCATGAAGTGCGCTCTCTTTAAAACTTACGACACTATTAACTCATATGATTATATAATGATTTAAAATAGCAGGTGTAAGCAACTCTGTGTTGTTATAGCTGACCAAGTTTTAATGGATTTAATGTAGTCTGATATAGCATGTCTTAGTTCTGCAGTTGACATGAAAATCCTTGGCAGAAAAAGAATAAATAAAGGAAAGTGTTACCTTACCAATCATCTGTAAACCGAAGACAGTGTGCTGTGTTTGCCTTCCCTTTTATCAACTTGTCGACTAAATAATCAAAACTGTAAGTTACACAATGCTTCACAACAATTTAGACATATTCCACAATGACGAGATACAGATACAATAAACTTACAAAAATTTCCACAAGATGACGGGACCCTACGCTGATCTCCACAAGGACAGCAAGTTGGCTATGCATAGAACAGAAAACAATTTCTTGAAATAATTGGTGTCCAAAGGGTCATAAACAATATACTTGCATAGAAACTAAAATAATTGATCGTTTTCATATTCTCATTTCCAGGAACGGCTAAAATCATTAGAAACTGTCACAAACTCTAAACTAATTGTTTGCGTAAAATTTTACCCCTTACTTTCTTTTCCAAATAAAAATATAAAATGACTGATAATGAGAGTATGAACTGATGATTATTACTGTGAGGAGGAAATTTAAAATATTCCACGGTTGATACCTGAGTATGCTCAATAATATGACCATCCTCATCTCGCAACCTATATAACCATTTCAAACACAAAATATAGCATCAAAAACAAAGAGTGGGATTTGTAGTTTGAAAAGGCAACAAGTTGACGTAGTATCACGTGCATAAACAACGTTACAGAGTACAAGCCATATCATAAATAAAGGACGGGAAAACTCATTGTCGCAGACATGAGACATCCCATATGCTACACAGTAAGAATGCCTAGTAGAAAAAGAAACGTGTTCAAACTAAGAGCTCAGTGTCAAAACATTAAAATATAGATGAAAGAACAGGGAGAAACTAGATACATATCAAGAAGCAAATGACATTGAGCAGTTCAAGGCAGCATATTATAGTATAATATGTTAAGACCAATAATTCTTTTATTTGATGTCTGGCTAGAAAACAATGCATTATATTAACTTCTCCAAACCCCAGTTCAAATACAAATATAATGATTGTAAAATTCTTTTAAATTAGAAATATTTGAATTTGAATTCCCCCTTGCTTAAACTGTGGCAAGTTATATAGATAATTGGGTATGTAAAGACAGCAGATCTTATGTAGAATTTATTTAACCAATCCCATCTATTAAATTTGACTCTTCCAGTTACATGCTCATTGAAGTTCCAATTATGCTTAAACTTCCTCGCAACAATCTATAGTGATGTATGTTTTTTTCTGCTTTTATTTTATACCTTTCTGCATGTGATACACTTAAGTTGCCTATCGTTCATAGTTTATTGACTCTATGAAGTATGTGTCTTACTTTATGATAATCAGATAAAATATGAATATTTCAGGATTCAAAGGATCAAACACTATAGAGTTATTTGGACCATCACATGATCAGACCATTTATGTTGCTTTCCCTTGTTGAGTGTAATGTAAAGGGGAGGATCGTTCCTCTAACAGAACCCTTCACAAACTTGAATGTGAGATTGCAATCATTCATGATTCGATATACATGAGGAAACTTTTCATGTCTATATATTCTCTTTTATTATACAAAGTTTCTTCTGAAGAAAATTCAAAGGATCAAATCTTCTGCTGCAGAAATCAAATTTCTAGGTGGCTCTAATGATATTGTTTGTCAAAGTCGTAGCTGGAGTCATTTCCATTCAATTCTATGACCCAGACCAAATTGATTAGCATTCAATAAACCATGCAACGAATGCCACCAAAATGACTGAACAAACTTTATCGGCAGAGTATGTTGACTCGAAATATACTGTATGGCTCAAGTGAAGCCAGTAATCAAGTTAGCAACTAAACTATTTATTTCACTGAACTATAATAAGCAGAAATGTATTGCCTCTAATTATGGCCCTTCTTTCTATATCGTACATAATGCTAAGTCCACACATGCACTAAAATAAGATACTATAATAAGGATATATATATTAATATTTCTAAGATAAAATATCGATGGGTAAGATAATTATTGAAAAGAAAGCCACATCAAAAGATGCACTTGCCTCTCACATATTTGAACTACATTTACAGCAGCATCTGGCTCACATTTTCGTGTTTTAACATAAAATTCCTGGGGCTTATAAGCGACATCCTGTAACAGAAAATCCATGAAAAAAAAACAATAAGTGTGCTAGTAGTATACAACACAATTTCACTAGACTTAATAGCCTATTCCCAACAAATTTTGCATCTCAAAGGATTAGGATATATTTACATACTAAACAAACAATTTACCTCACAAATTGAACAAGTAATTACATAATTACTTACATGAAATCTCTACTGAGTTTCTCAGGGCAACAATATTATTATACAGCACGCCACATTTCCCAAAAGTAACAGAAACTCAGTAAAGCAAATTTATTGGAAATACGAATGAGAGTATAATTCTAACATACTCGAATATATGTCAACTCGTAAAGCGCATAAGCAGCGGATTTCTTAATAGTTATAACCGGTGGCACTCGAATCGTACGCATATGATTCGTAGAATTCTCCTCCGCCTCCACTATCTCTGCCACCATCGACGCTTCCCTCCCACTCTGCAACACAACGCATTAAAAAAGAAAAGGCAAAATTCATGAACAACACTACAAATTGAGGCAACTATCACACAGACACACACACACACACTTACTGATTCACTGGGGACGGCGAGATCGAGTATGATCTTTGAAGTGCAGTTGAGCGGATCGTCTGATTCGGAGACCTTTTCGCATTTTTCGAGTTTCGATTTGGAGAGGATTTGGAGTGCGGAGGCGTCTTGAGAGAGCGAGAATAAGGTGATGGATATCAGAATTAGGGGTTTCATCGATTGGATCGATTTTCGGAGATAATTCAATTGTAGGGTTTGAGTTTGATAATTTGGGAGCAAAAATATCAAATACAGAAAAACGGTTTTTGGCGGGCGAGTAACTGCATTAGCGTTAACGGTCGACTTGTTTTCGTTTGTTTTTGTTTTGTTTTTTTTTTTTTTTTTTTTGGTAAGTGAAGTTCCTACATTTTTCATTAATAGTGAATAAACCCCGTCAAAAAGATTACTTTCTCGTTATGGTAAATTGTATTTTGATATGTAGAATTTGAAATTTTTAAAAAAATTATCTAAATAAATATTATCGACAAAATAATATTAATTTTTTCAAATTTTTGCAAATCTAACTTCCGATCAATTTTTCTGTCCCAGAAATCGCATATGGCACATCGTGTGTTTGTGTGGAACTTTTGCTCCAATAAATAAAATTATGTGGAATTTTTCATATCCCATGGCAATCTTTATATATCCCTTATATTAATCAAGTTACGAGTGTTACACAAAATTATTTATGGTCCACTACGTAAAATCTTGATAAAATAGATAAAGCCCCCGAGGCCCCGACACATATATGAGGATTCTTTACAAATAATATTGTGAAAAGGTGCAAAAACATCCTTAACTTTTATCTTGAGGGGCATATTCACGCTTAGCATTTATTTTTGGAGTAAATATCATCTCAATATTTAACAAAAAGTGCAAATACCCACTCCCCTCTCCCTAAATAATATTTTTGTGCAAACTATAGATTTTTTTTTGTTATAACCAAAAGTAATGCTTATTAAAATAGACATGTAATTGAAGTTTCGTATTTAACTTATATTACATGAATCTATATTACTATATATTATTTATATTATATACGTCTACAATATTATTATATGCATATATAGGCATGGAAATGAAGTTTCGTATTTAATTTAATTTCTCGTTAATTACTTTTTTTATTACATGTATTTTTCATACATTTTTTTAATAAATTTCATTCACAAAATTACAAAGTCAATAATAATAATAATAATAATAATAATAATAATAATAATAATAATAATAATAATAATAATAATAATAATAATAATAAAAGGGATATTATTTTTTAAATGAAAATTATACAAAAAATAAATATTTTTTTTAGTGATGAAAAAACATGAATAAGGGCATTTTGCACAAAAAATACTATTTTTGGGGAGGGGAGGGAAAGAAAGGGGGAATTTGCACGTTTTGGTAAACGTTATGGTGGTGGTATTTGCTCCAAAAAAAGTTACAGGTAAATCTGCCTCTCAAAGTAAATGATAGGGTTATTTTTGCACATTTTCTCAATAATTTATAGCTTGATTAAACATGAGTGTTAGAGGAGAAGAGATGAGGATATTTAAATATAACATAATTCTAAATAAATATATATAATCGATGTATGTTACAAGATGAACACGCAAGTCAATAATTCACAATAATGACCAAGTAGTGAAAGTTATAAATCTTAAATAAGGGTGATGTTGAAAGTTTAACTTTTGTATGTTGTTTTCATAAATTATTTAATTTATGTACGAATTATAAAATGGACTATATAATTAGGAGGGAGGGAACATAAAGTTGAGAGACCCTAGTTAAATCTCTAATAAGTCCTCTAATGCAACTCCAAAAAAATAATAAATTTAGATCCCGAATCGATAAAATTCGGAAAAACAACTCACACTAGGGGTTGAAGTAATTGATAATTCGGAAAAACAACTCACACTAAAAATTATGATGATCTACAACATTGCAACATATATTTACAATTTGACTAAAATATCATATAAATCAGGTATAATTTAAACTATTACATAATAAAGTGAACAATTGAAATTTGAAGTTATATGTAATAACTAAAAAGTAGTAATCTTATTACTTTTATTATTAAACACCCAATAGTCCTCTCTAATATTAAACACTAAAAATTAAAAAAAAACAATAAGTTATAAGAGAAATAAAAGAAAATTACTAAATAAGAAGATAAAAAATACTTTAGAGTTCATTAAAATCTAAAAAAATATAATATTCAAAAAGTTTAACATAAAAGCTTAGAAAATATATATAATAAAAAATATACGAGTTATAAATTGAAAATGAACAATTTAAAAGTATACATAATAAATAGCAACCTTATATTCTTCTCCAATATTAAACACTATAAGTTAAAAAATAATAAATTAATAACAAGAAACTAGAATATAAGTAAATTATGATAATAACACTTTGATGTTTAGACATTGAAGTTGAACATGACTAATAAAAGATAATACACTAACATTATTACAATTACGACTTATGAGTAAAGTAAGTTATAAGAGAAATAATATAAAATTACTAAATAAGAAGGTAAAAAATATCTTAGAGTTCAACAAATTCTAAAAAAAATATAA
The DNA here is from genome assembly GCA_026008535.1 of Perilla frutescens. Classification (NCBI taxonomy): domain Eukaryota; kingdom Viridiplantae; phylum Streptophyta; class Magnoliopsida; order Lamiales; family Lamiaceae; genus Perilla; species Perilla frutescens. Next base: position 67,223,101 of record BRKX01000002.1, on the reverse strand, counting down.
TATTCAGTAAGTTTAACATAAAACTTTAAAAATATATATAATAAAAAATACATGAGTTTATGAATTGAAAATGGATAATTTAAAAGTATACTTAACAAATAGTAACCTTATATTCTTCTCCAATATTAAGCACTAGAAGTTAAAAAAAAAGATAATGCAAAATTCGGACGGTACGGCATCTAAAATTTGGTATTTTCAGTATACCTTAAAATTTCGATATTTTCGATATACCGTGAAAGTTCGGTATATCTTGGAAGTTTGGTATGTTCGGTATACCGTATAATATCGGTACGGTACGATATCCTGAAAATATCGGTACGATATCAATATTTATTACGGCGTATGAAATTTTTCAATATCTAATTTTCGGTACGACGTGAAATTTTCAGTGTGCCGTATCGATCCACGTGAGATATAACTAAATCAAAATCGAGTTGGGTAGTCAGATTGACATGGAAATCAATAAATATGGTGGGGGCATGCATGTTAAAAAGGGCGGGAGCAAGGAGATAGAAAAATGGAAGCACGTGATCACGATTTTGTGAGTTTTTCATTTAATGAAAAATAGGAGTTTGGTTGTTTCATTCTTAGTCATTGTCTTGTCTTTTCCACACAGATCGAGTTGCAACACATTGAAAAGGTCACCCAAGTTTGGCACTCGCCCCTCCTCTTCCACCCTCTGTTTCGACACATAAACGAGCATGCTTTTGGACTTACTGTAAATGAGTCGATTATTGATAAATTCAAGATTGATTTATTTGTCATTAACTCGACTTCTAATCGGGTATTGAAAAACTCAACTAGAGAACAAAAATTTAAGGAATTATAAATAATCTTTTTTATTGGTTTTTATATATTTACAAAATGCGTAAATACTTTTCCCCCCAAAAATAGCCTTTACTAAAAAATTGCAATTTTTTGATTCCCCAAAATTTGTTCTTTCTGTTGTCTAATTTTCCTTAATCATAGACCAAATCATATCTACAAGCCCGAATTTTGTGATATTAAAACATTGTTGAACTTGTTTTTGCTAATGGGATTTATTAAATTTTGCATATGTTTTTAACATCTGAATTTGTTATAAACTCTTTATTTTTTTAATAAAAATATATCTAAATAATTAATTTAGAAATTTATACAAAAACTATTATTTAAATAAGTACTTTTATTCACGTTATAAATTAATTGACTTAAATTCTAAACAACTAGAAAATCATTTTAAATAAATATTAATTATACTGCTTAATTAACTTGGGTATTTTTTCCACCAAAAAAAATCTTTTGGGGGAATTTGCACATTCTCAAAACGTTAGAGGTGGTAATTGCTCACGTTAACAGAAGCCACCTATCAAAATAAACATCAGCAGAGTTTTTCCACATTTTCCTAAATGTACATGTGCATATCATATATCCATTTATACATGCGCATAATCAATAAAATAACAAACTGCACATTATTATTATTATTATTATTCGTATATAATCATGGGAGGCAACATTAATTACGATAATAGTAACACATCGTAAATAATAGCAAAACAAATAAAAAAAACTAATAAATGTCTGCAATTTAATAAATAAGCACCATCATTCCTTTCCACACTCCACAGTAGGTACAGACTTCCATAATACAATATAATAAATTATTGCTAATCCCAAGTTTTATTAAGGTAGAATAAATAACTACATTTCCTTAAGTTTTTGACCATTTCACCTCACTCCCACCATTTTTGCTCCACTCTCCCTCTCTCTTTCTCTCTCTCTAAAAAATGCTTTACGGTTCAGCCTGCACTCAACTCTAACAGAAAATGGGCAGAGCTTCAAAATGGTTTAGAGGTTTTCTGGGCTTCAAAAGGTCCGACCCGAACGGCGACCCGTCCCATAAACCGTCGTCGAAGAAGAGATGGAGTTTTTCCAAGCGAAAAGATCGTTACAAATCCCATCACGGCGGCGCTCAAGGTGGCTACGCCGACGATGACGAAGCCGGTAGGCATGCCATCGCCGTCGCGGCAGCCACCGCCGCAGCCGCCGAGGCTGCCGTCGCCGCAGCTCAAGCTGCCGCCGCGGTAGTCCACCTCACGAGAGGCGGCGGTTTCGAGCGGCCAGCGACGTATGGTGCAGATTACTGGATCTTGGAGGAGCGGGCCGCCGTTGTGATTCAATCCCATTTTCGTGCTTATCTCGTAACTCTCTCTCTCTCTCTCTCTCTCTCTCTCTCTGTTGTGCATGTATGTTAGTATCATAGTATGTAACATGTTTACTATTTCTTGCTATTTAATTTTCGAACTTAAATAATCGCTTGAGTCTGAGTTAAGGAGTGGAACGACGCCGTGTTCCTCATTTTCCGACGTTTTCTTGTTTCATAAAATTTTGAACTAACTCAAGTAGTATAAAGTTGGACATTAATTAATGAGCTATATTTTGTATGATTTCTTGCTGGCTTGTTGGGGCTATTTTTGTCTTCCTGCCTTGTCTATAATGGGAAATTATTTAATATGTATGTGTGTGTGTGAGTGTGCGGACCAGAGAAAATCTAATAGCAGTAATATTGATATCCAGTAGTTGTTTATGTTGTCTGTGCAGCAAATGTAGTGATTGGGTTGTAGTTTTCTTGTATATTTTGGAATATATCTTTAACTTTCCTGGAGTCGGGAAGGAGATTGAATCGATAGCACGTACGTTTCTGAAGAGACGATCGAGTTTCTGCTAATTTGTTCCAATTTTCATTGACTTTGAATGGAAAAAAGAAAAATGGCAAATATTATATTCTGATTTATTTTTTTTAATTTTGTTGTATTTGTAACTAGTAAATGCCTTATCATTAGTTGAATGTACGTCTAGTTACTTCAATTCTAATCGCATTGTTAGTGACTTGTTTATTCTGCAATGCTTTTAGTAACTTACCTTCTACTTCTAAATGCATATATATATCTATGCTAGATTGTTTCGCCACGTGGTTAGTTAAGTAGAGAGAAGTAACTACTCCGAATCTGGTTTCCAAAAGCAGAATTTTAGTTATTGGTGAACCTGTATACACTATACAGTAGTTTCAAGAAAGTTACATTGCAACAGAAAGTGTAAAAGGTCACACATTAATTGAGCTTTGGTCAAGATTGCTGATATGTAATTTAATTATCTTTTCATATACCTTTTCTGAGATGATTGGATTACTTTATCTTCACTTCATTGCAATGGTGAGATGTCTTGTTAACTTTCACCTTTACAAGGTTTTCAAAAGTAAAAAAACGAAAAACCAAGTGTTTGGTGCTCTAACAACCTCAAAATGTTTTCATTGTTGTCTGTGTTTGGTGCAGTCGAGAAGAGCTCTACGGGCTCTAAGAGCATTGGTGAAGCTTCAAGCGTTGGTGAGAGGTCACATTTTGAGGAAACAAAATGTTGACAAGTTGCAGCAGTTGCAGGCACTTGTGCGGGTGCAAGCTAGAGCACGGGCTGGGACGACTTCAGAATCACCACATTCAATCACGAGGCCCTCTCGTTTCAACCACGCAGTAAGAGATGCATGCATCTTTTCCCTACTAAAATTTCTATTCAAATTAGTAATGCTGAAGGTGCATGCTACTTAAAGAGGCCAAAAGCCTTAAACTAAATAAAAAACTCACATCAAATTTTCAATATGAACTACCAATGTGATTTGTTTGTTTGGAAGGCACATTGTTCGCGGTTCCTTTTGACATTGTTGGTTGTGAAAACTGTATCGAACTTGCAGGCCAGAGCATCACAGGAGAAAGTGGATCGTGTAATGAAGCACGAGCACGAGCAGCCTATGGTCATGTCCAAGGTATGTGTTCAAACTTCAAATCACGATTTTGGTTTGTAGGCTATTGAACGGGACAGTCTGAACACACACTCGTTCGTGTTCAAATGCAGAGAAATATGGCCTATGATCCAGAGAAGTCACCCCAGGAGAGAAGAAAAGGCGAAGCATCTTGTGAACAAGGAGGATCTTTCACTAGAATCATTCATGTTGATGATGTGAAGAACGACAAGATTCTAGAAGTGGACACCGGGAAACCAAACATCACTCCCAAACGTAGGAACATCTTCCACTCGTCTCACCTAAGTCACAGCTCCGACCAATACAGCCGAAGCTTTTATCTAACAAAAGAGGCTCACACAACATGTTTAAGTCCATCATCCGGTGAAATTCAATCTCCAAGCCCTTTCTACACTGCCACGAATAGCCCGCTCTACTATTCCGTGTCATCAATGGATGGAATAAGCTCTAAAAGGGATCCGGTTACACCAGCCAAGAGCGACATCTCAAGAAGCTACCAGAGTGGCTACTCGGACCACCACCCGAGTTACATGGCTTATACAGAATCCTCGAAAGCAAAGGCCAGGTCTCTCAGTGCTCCCAAACAAAGACCTCACTGGGAGAGATCAAGCTCGGTGAATAGGTATTCGTTGCAGGGATATGGTGACACGACGAGACACAAGTTCTCGACATTGCACTCGAGCTTCAGCACGAAGGCTTATCCCGGGTCCGGGCGTTTGGATAGGCTTGGAATGCCGGTCAGAGACGTTGCGGCCGGGTATGGTGGTAGCCTTGGGCACAGATACTAAGCTAACTAGCCATGTTTATTGAATGTTGTGGTGTAAATTGAAGTTTGGCTGGTTGTGTTTTTAAGCAAAAAAATGTAATACTCATCGAAGTGTGGATGAAATTCTTGATGATTTGGGATGGTTAGTTTCTATTGTCACGCTATATTATGTATACCGGTTTATGCTGATGTTAAAGCATGCGATTCTCTCTTAGATTTTTCCATTCATAATGTAACGTTGTGTGTCAAATTTCTTATTTTAATTTCAGGTTGCAATCTAGATAGAAGAAAATAAAAATAAAAACCATATGTTGGAAATGTAAAAAATAAGTCAGATATTGTGTTACAAGATTAGTAATATTCATTTGTGCTTTAGATAACAAAATATTTTTCTAGAAAAATAAATAATTTTATGTTTTTGGGCCACACAAAAATTAATGCACCCGTTAACATGTTTCTGAGGTGAGATACGTTGTGTGACTGAAAAATCACGATTTTATCATTTTTTGACTAAAAAATATTTTACTATCTACTTTTGAACATTTAAATTTTGAATTGGGACTCCAGTTTAAGATTCTAGTGCCACCATTGCATTCACTAACATGCATACATAGATGAAATATAGCTCAAGCTCATATCTTTATTCTGTTCTTTTAGATCTGATTTGGTGGAAAAATTCACTCAAAATTAATTTTAAAATAATTTAGCCATTTAATTGATAAAAGTATTAGTTTGAGATATATTTGGAAAAAGGAAAACAATTTGGGATATAAATATGATATTTTACCCAAAACAAAAAAATGGAAAAAGGGAAAAGGGGAAAAACAGAAGTATTTGAGCACTCCCGCCTCTACGCTGGTGGCGAGGGTTTTAACTTAGCAGCACTGAAACCTCACTTAAACTTCGAAAGCTCTGAAAATGGCGTCTGCATCTTCGTGGTCGGGGCCAGAGATCCCGTGGGTCGAGAAGTTCCGTCCGTCTAAGGTTTCCGACATCGTCGGCAATCAAGACGCCGTCGCCAGGCTCCAAGTCATTGCCCGCGATGGCAACATGCCCAACCTTATTTTGGCCGTGAGCTCTCTACTCTCTCTCTCTCTCTCAACTGTTTTTTAATTGGAGTTTATTTGAAGATTGGAGTCCACTGATCTGGAGTATCGATATTGGAAGTTGCAAATTATTTTTTTCTGCCAAGAAATTCTATCGCATTACGATTTTGGAGGTTTTTCTGTGTGAGAATTTGGTTTTCAGGGTTGGAAATTGTTATTAGCGGCTGCACCTCCGTGTTGTACCATGTGTTTCGGTGTTTGTACCTCCTATAGCGCAATTTTGTAATGTTTTGAGCTTGCATATGATCTCTTCATTTTATTGATAAAGTTCTGAACTCCAAGAAAAGATTTTATGGTGATGGTAACTGGTAAAGCTAGTTTCATGTTTAAAAAAGGCGAAATTGTATCCACTTCAACCAGAAAAGTATGAAGAAAAGCTTGCACAGATATGATGATTTGGGTCATTTTTATTGTTATCGATGTGTTTCAGTTAGCCAAACTAATTTGTATTGCAGATGTGACTAACTCCATGTATGCTGTTACCCTCGTATGTGTTGTTATTTCTTTTGGTTACTATGAAAAGTGATCTTATCTTATTTCTTATAACCTGTTACCTATTGGGACTTTTATCACAAAACAGAGGGTAAACTTGGGTTCCTGAAAAAGACATAGGAAATTGATTTGGCACCTTTTGAAAGATGGAAACCAGGATTTTTTTTTTCTAAATTTTTTTCTCAGCAATCAGTCTTGATTGATTTTTGCAGGGTCCTCCTGGGACTGGTAAGACTACTAGCATCTTGGCTCTTGCCCACGAACTCCTAGGGCCTAATTATCGAGAGGCAGTCTTGGAGCTAAATGCATCAGATGATAGGTATTGAATTATTTTCTTGCATTTGATTTATGTGATTGAGGTTACTCTTTGTTTCGTTTCTTAAACTTTTATTATTATATTGTACCAGAGGAATTGATGTTGTGAGAAACAAAATAAAGATGTTTGCCCAGAAGAAAGTTACATTGCCCCCTGGAAGACATAAGATAATAATTTTGGATGAAGCTGACAGGTGAGTGTTCTTTATCATTTCAGTGGCTGTTCTCTCTTTAAGGGAAATTCAATGGCATCTTTTGCTTTTGTTTATTGGCTTTTTGTTCGCACGTAGTCCTAAATTGGTTAAAGTTCCATAATATGGATTTGGTGCATGATTCTTGTATAAATCTCAACTTATTCAACCTTGATTTTTCTTGCACTTGTTGTGTTTGAGTCCTTTCAATCTGATTTTCCTATTGTATGAAAATTAGCATGACTTCAGGAGCTCAACAAGCCTTGAGGAGGACGATGGAAATATATTCGAATTCAACACGTTTTGGGCTAGCTTGCAACACTTCGTCAAAGATTATTGAGCCTATTCAGAGTCGATGTGCCCTTGTTCGGTTTTCTAGATTATCCGATCAAGAGATCCTTGGACGTCTCATGGTGGTGGTTGGAGCAGAAAAGGTAATCCCTTTGTTTTTCTAATCAAGGTTTCTGGTTAATATGCTATCTCATTCACCGTGACTTCCATGAGTTCCATCCATGTTGAAATTCCCAAGTTGGAATAGATTGGTGTACACGATTGTAATCCTCAAGTCAAATCCTTTGGCTGCAAAGTTTCACTTATTTTCCTGTTTGGACTAGAGATTTACAATGACTGCACCAATTTCTTTTGCTTGGTGCTTGATAGATTTGTGATTTGTGAACTGAGTTTATTGAATGACCATGTCATCTAATACCTTCAACTATTTTAACTGAAGACTAATGAATGTCTTCATGATGGAATGATAAAACTGATACCTAAGATCAAGTATTCAGTCATTTGAAATAGGAGCAGTTGTGTAGAATGCTTTCTTACTGGCGCTAGTTATTTTATGCTTCTTCTGAGGATGATTTTGTTATTTTCACAAAAAAACCTGATCTAAACACTTTATGCTTTATTAGGGTATATATATTCTACACAACTTTTACATCTGGTGCATCTGGTGTGCTGATTGTTGAAATAAATTGAAGTTCTGCTTACTCATTAGTTGTTCGTCTTATTTGTTGGGAAAGAGTAATAATCCCCTTGGACGCACTTTTTGTGGTAGTGGTGTTTTTCTTAGCAGAAATAGAATCTTTAACTTGAGCTAAGCATTGTTCAAACTTGCATTTTTATCAAACTTGTTTCTTGCCTGGGCAGTCCTCCAGAAACTTTGGTTTATTATCTTCTTATTATTGTACTTGGCTGACTGAAATATGAGATAATTATTTTACATTAACGAGACAAATGGCCATGTTTCCTTGAAACCTTATCCAGTTCTGAGACGAACATTCAGATCTATCCATGTTTAACCTACAATTTATATCGTTATATAGGTCCCCTATGTTCCTGAAGGCCTTGAAGCAATTATTTTCACTGCTGATGGGGATATGAGGCAAGCATTGAACAACTTGCAAGCCACAAACAGTGGATTTGGGTTTGTTAATCAAGAAAATGTTTTCAAGGTCAGTGTGTGAAAGTGAACAGTGCTTTACATTCATCTTCAAAACAGTAAATAACTAAAACTCCATTGCGTTGCCTCCAGGTTTGCGATCAGCCCCATCCCTTGCATGTCAAAAACATGGTACGCCAAGTAATTGAGGGGAAATTCGATGATGCTTGTGCTGGATTGAAGCAGCTATATGATATGGGCTATTCACCAACTGATATCATTACCACCCTTTTCCGAATCATAAAGAACTATGATATGCCTGAGTATTTGAAGTTGGAATTCATGAAGGTTTGTACAATGCCAATCTGTATTTTATTCTTTGATTCTTGTTATTCACCATGATAACATTGAAGGAAGCACAAGCAAAAAAGCTGACAATTCCTTTAAACTGGATTCTCTTGTGATGGTTTTACAGGAAACTGGATTTGCCCACATGAGGATTTGTGATGGAGTTGGTTCATATCTTCAGATGTCGGGTTTGCTTGCAAAGCTTGCATTGGCCCGTGAAAAAGCCAAAGCAGCGTAGTTTTCACCCTTTCCCAGAATGAACTCTTGCAAACTTCTACTTGTAAATTTTGAGATTCTTTATGCAACATGAGGTGTGCCTATTTGTCGTCATGATGACGATTTCAAATGTATCTGGGAATTTCTATTTATTCCCTCCTTATGGCTGTAAGCTTTAGCAGAAGTTCAATGATTACCATGTAGTGATAATCAATTCATCTGGTAACACATTCCAAAATCTCAAGTGTAAATGGCCATGAATCATGTTAAGAATATCTCCAACCTAAATACTCAAATTCAAACTCAAAATGGAGTAAGTGTCACATCAAACACTAATTGATCTCCAACCCACAAATCCAAATCCAACATCAAAAAGAATATTCTTAGTATATTTCACCTTTTACTATATATCATGTTTATTTCAATAACACCCACATATTTATCAAAATTTATAAATTGAATCTCTTATTTTTTTTGCTATTTTACAATATAAAGAATACATTTTCCCAATAATTGCAGGTAATTTCTAACCATGGAAATTATAAATTGTCAAAATTTATAATGTTTATAAATTTCTAAATTGAATCTCTTATTTTTTTTTGTTATATACACAACAATGTATTAAATTTAATTATAATTATATAATTCTTTACAAAATTAAATATTAAATATGAATGACCACAAAAAAATAATTTCAACATTTATTAAAATAGAAAATTACACGACGTGAGAAATTACACAAAGATGAGAAGAAAATTACATTAAAACTTTGAACGAACGAAAGATGAGAAGAAAGAATTAAGAAGGACTATTTTGCAATTTTAGATTCTTGAAAAGTAATATGGAGTCATGAATAGTGCATCTCCATATTTGGGTATATACTATTCACATTTGAAGTTTTACAGCAAAATGATGTTGGATTTGGAGGTGGGTTGGAGCATCTTATTAACTATAAAATGAAATTTGGAGTTGGGTTAAAGATGCTCTAGGAGATGAGGTATTTTTTCCCCCACGAAATTGGAGCTTGAATTCAATGTGGTTCCTGACTTTGCAGGATAAGGCTACCACAAAGGTCACCACAAGAAGACAAATTTTATAAAAATAAATAAATAAATCAAAAGTCACCAATTTAGATGACTCAGGTCCGCTGGCAGACCTTGAGTCGTGCATTGCATGACTTGACATGTGGCACCCTCTAATTGGGTGTCACATGTATATATAGTGTAATGTAAATTATAAATATTTTATATAATTAAAAAAAATAAAATTATATCAAAAATCATAAAAAAAAAATATCTATAAATAGAGCCTAATATTGATATGTATTTACACATATGGGAAAAATTCGGGACTAATTGAATATGTAATTTACGTTTTATGCACTCGTAATTTATAATTTCATGTGTCTCATTGTAGTTTATTTAATTACGTTTTCACTCTTGTAATTTTTATTTTGTTGTGAAGTAAATTATGAATTTATAATTGTATGGGTAATTTTTTGATAATTATGAATTAATTTTATTTTTTTTAAGTTAATTAATATTTTTTTAAATGCAAGAGAAAAATATCATTTTAATAACATGTTCTTATTAAAAAATAGAATTAAACCTCATAGGCTGAAAACTATATTTCCACATTTTCCTGCCGGCAGGAAAGCGTAAAACGAAATTCATTAAAACTATTTTCATGCCGGCAGGAAAGCGTAGAATTATAATAAATTAATTAATATTTTTTTTTAAATGCAAGAGAAAAATATTATTTTAATAACATGTTCCTATTAAAAAAATTAAAATGATAAATATTTTATGTAGGTTGGAAGAAAAGGAAAAAATTAATATTTTATTTGAAGGTTGAGTTGGATGAAGGTCACTGATGGGAGTATAAATTATATAAAATTGGAGGTTGTGGATGTAGAGGAGAGAGAAATTAATATTTTATTTAAAGGTTGGGTTGGATGAGGTCACTGATGTGGATAGCCTAATGGAATTGAATCAAATGGTTTGAATTTAATTAAATTAAAAACTACTAAAAATCAATGCACATTAAATGTTATTTAGAGATTATATGACATTTTCAGCTCCTTTGCATATTTTTACCCTGTAATGCTTTCAAGTTGGCCTTAGCACTAAAAGAGGGGTGGCAATAGCATTATTCAGAATTAAGGGACTAAAAAGGGACTACGAGCTTCGTAACTTAGCGATATTCATCAGCTTTATAAGGTTAAAAAACTATCGTTCAATCCTTAATTCCCCAATTCACAACTCGAAAAACCACACAACGTTTTTGTCCTACTCTAACCATTCACACCAAATATCTCATAAAAAATAATATACTTTAAAATATTATATTTTGTTTTATAATTTAGTTATCAATATGCGCCCCAATTTGGTACTTTTTTTTAATAATTATACAATATTAAATATTGTTTATAATATATAACGTGAATTAATAATGTATATTATATTTACTTCATAATTAATATTTTACAACAAAATATACTTTATTGGACATAAAAGCTCTCTAAGATATCATACAATATTTATAAGTAGTGCAGAATATTTATAAGGCCATTATCTGACCATATTAATGCTCCGATTGGTAATTTATTCACTTGTACTGTTGTACATTGTCCCCAGTCTCCCCACATGTGAATAATTTTCAATTCATTATCGATATACATAAAATCGTTCTACAATTTTATTGTATTATTTTGTAAATTATCTTAATAGATAAATTATTTCAATACTTTCTTGTTTTAGGAAAAAAATTGAATTATTGAAACAGTCTTAAAAAACAAAATTGAAGTGTTAAAACTTTATTGGTGTGGATATCCATAATCAAATTAATACAAAATTGTTTTTTTTAGAATTATGACATAAAATAGATTGGTTACATGCCAAGTATATATTGAATGATTATTTATAAGATATGTTACATAAATTTATGACAAAGTATATAAATAATTTATATTAGCAGCTAATTAAAAAATACATATATATATATATATATAAACACACACACACACAGAATATGAATCATACGAGAACACTTTGTTGGTGTGAGAAATGATAACCCATCTTACACCATCCAATTTAATGATCAAATGGTTGAGACTTAAAGTGGCAATTTCGTAAATAATATCGCAAAAAATAAAGGAATGAGGGCTATTTTTGTCCAAACCCATTAAAAATGATGATGTCAACAATTAAAAAAAAATCTTAAAAACTTTAACCGACCATAACTTGCTCGTTTTTAATCTAATGTACACAAAAAATATATCAAATTAAAGCTCTCTTCATGCTCTTTCATTTAAGATGTCGAAAGGCTATGTTTAGATGAAAAAATATGAACGAAAAATAAAAAAGAAATTTGTTTACGCGTGCCCGGGTTGTAAAAGCTTTCGTTAGCATATAATAATTCTTCGTCAGCATTGTGATAACATATGATAACGTATGCTAACGAAACATTTGTCATATGCTAACATAATGTATTCGTTGTGCTAACAAATAATTATCATAATGCCAGTGTAGTATAAATTTATTAGGGTTTATTAAATCTCAATTATGGTTTATTTAATCTCGATTATGGTTTATTCCATCTAATTATCATTATTTTTTAAAAATTTAATTTTTTGTTTATAGTTCTTAATTGATTATTATGGTTTATCTCATCTAATTATGGTTTATAAAGTATGTTGACAAAGTATTGTCATATACTAATATAGTGTATTCGCAATGCTGATGAAGCCAGACCATAATACTAACGTAGTACAAATATATTATTATTATTATGTTTTGTTCCAACTAATTAAGGGTTTACCACATCCAATCAATGTTTATTTCATTTAATTAGGTTTATTTCATCTAATTATGATTTTTTCCATTTAATTAGGGTTTATTAAATCAAATTAGGTTTATAATTAATTTTTAGAATATTTTTCGCTAATAATATTTGAAAACTTTAATTAGCATAACTATATTGCTTCGTTAGCATGATGATAATACTTCGTTAGCATAACGATCTGTTATCAAATCCTCCACGATTTTTGTAAGAATTACCAAATTACGTTAATACCCCCGCGCGAAAAAAAATTCAGATATTACAGAATTGCCACCGTCTTTTTCAGCAAATCTGGACCTTTGATTTTTAATGAATGTGTGGTGTGAGATGTGTTCTCATTTCTCACACAAGGGGGTGTTTTTATATAACCCCACCCCCACACACACATATATACGGATTGGAATTTCCTGTTATACTCTCTGTGTTACACTCTGTGTTACACTTTCAAATTACGAGTTTTTCTTGTATTTTTTTTTTCTTCAATTTTATTTTTTTGTGATTTAGTTTAATTTTATGATTGTTTTTAGGGTTCACCCCACCCAATTAGGGTTTATAATTATTTTTTAATATTTGATTTTTGATTTCTAATTATTAATTCATTATTATGGTTTATTTTTTTAAAAATATGTTTTACAATTTTTTAATTCATTTTTTTTGTTGATAAATATTGACTACGATTATTTATGTTATAATTAATTTTTATTTTATAATAAATATTGTTAAACCATAAATCTAATGATGAAACACGGAGAGAAACACAAGAAAGTGTAACAGGAAATTTCAACCCCGTATATACAGAGAGAGAGAGAGAGAGAGAGAGATATTGCTGGGCCGGTGGAACTATAATAGATTGGGTAGCATGAATGAAGAAGAATGGGCTAAAACCCTAGGGCCCAACGTCAATACGTCGTCGTAATAAGAAGAGGTTGAACGCGTTATATTGCTCTCTTTGGCGTTAGGGTTTCGGCAACTCCAGAAAATAACCTCCCGCCGCGAGCTCATCAACATTTTGCAGCCATGGTTCTCAAGTAAGACTCTCTCTCTCTCTCTATCTCTCTCTCTCTCTCTCTATGTTGTTGTTGTTTCTCCGAGCATGGATTTTTATCTATATTTTCTGGTACATTGATATTTTACTGAATCGAATATTGCGTGTGGAACTTAGTGAAGTTGCAGATGTTTATCCGGATTTTGTTTTAATTCAGCAAACATTTCAGCTGTAGATTTAACAGTTCGCTAGAATCGTCATGTTTCGGATTAGTGCGCTATAATTTTCAAGTTTTTGTTTTTATTAATGTATTGACTGCTAGAAAAATTACATTTAGGTTTCAGAGGCACGATCTGATTCGATAATATTACTCATTTGCGCGTAAAAAGCCTATTTTTTCTGGTCGATTTGTTCTAGCCAGCTGCATTTGTATTTGCATTCTGCTGTAAAGCTTTTTTTGATGAGAAATTTGTTTGTGCTGATGATATTTGGCAATGGATAATTGAATACTTATAAGAGGTTGATTGCTTTTCTGATTGATTCTTTAGTTTAAGCTATATTGTATGGTGATGGCTGGCTTCTTGTTATTGTGTTGCATTTATTGGAATTGCTAGATGTGCATATGTGGTATTCATTCACAGGTTGTATCCCATCTTCGATACTGATTAATTTATGATTGATCTTGGTTTATCAGGACGGAGCTTTGCCGTTTTAGTGGCGCCAAGATCTACCCTGGAAGGGGCATCAGATTTATCAGATCAGATTCGCAGGTGGGTTACAGCTGTTGCACTTTTCTGCTCGGCATTTTTTGTTCTGTTTTTGCACTGCTTTACTCTTCATCTATTAAAGATTATGAAACTAGTTTGTGGGCTGTTGTAGGTTTTCCTCTTTGTTAACTCGAAATGCAAGAGGTACTTCCACAATCGCTTGAGGCCTGCTAAGCTTACATGGACTGCCATGTACAGGAAACAGCACAAGAAGGTACATTACTTGATGACACTTTCTAATTGGTTTATTTCGCCATTGACCTATCATTCAATGCATTGAATATGTTGAGCCTCATTTCTGTTCTGAAATGGTTTCTTCATTGGCATAGGACATTGCTGCTGAAGCTGTGAAGAAGAGGCGCAGAGCCACCAAGAAACCCTATTCAAGGTCCATTGTTGGTGCCACCTTGGAAGTTATTCAGAAAAGAAGAGCCGAGAAGCCAGAGGTTCGTGATGCTGCACGTGAAGCTGCTTTACGGTATGAGAAAGCCTTTAATGGCTGTTTTCATTAAATACATGTGTGACTACAAGTGTTGATTATTTACAATTTTGCTTGTATCAGTGAAATTAAGGAGAGAATCAAGAAAACTAAAGATGAGAAGAAGGCGAAGAAGGCTGAAGTTTCGTCCAAGCAAAAGAGTAGCAAGTCCAACGTACCCAAGGGTGCTGCACCCAAGGGTCCGAAGATTGGAGGTGGCGGCGGCAAGCGTTGAAAAATGTTTTTATGAAGGTGGTGTTGCTTTAATATATTATGCTTTAATGGAACACAAATGGTTGTAATCCATTACTTTTTGTGCTGTTTTGGGTTTTGACCTACAAATTATTATGTTCTTGAACATTAGCTTGTAAGGCTATTAGACTTGTTTTCATTAGAAATAGCATACGTTTTCTGATGTTTGTTTGCACTTCCTAAATATCTGACTCCCGTCATTTGAAAGATAGTAAATTGAGTTGAATTTTATTTATCCCATCTAAAATTTTCCTGGTAATTTTGGCCTTTGTAACAGAAACTGCTAGCAAAATCTTCTACCTAGCTATTACGAATCCATTTTAACCAATTTTGTGGAGCAAAATGGTTTCTTCCATCTTCCAAAATTGGCCCATTAGATTCTATTGAGTTTTGTTCTTCGCCAATATTGTCATGGGATTTTCAGACGAGCATTCTTTACTTGAGGTTGAAATCTGGCACTCGTGTATAGATTTGGGTTCAGAGTTTGTTCGAGCTTGTCTAGTGAGGTTTGATAACATAGACAAATCAAATTTGAGTTTTAACACTAGTTGCAAAGCAAATTTGACAATGAAGTTGTGAGTTATCTCGAAAAGCTTAGGTATTAATTTTCTTACAAGAAAATTGTTTGACTAAATATATTTTATTTTTTGGAATAAAATAGTTTATTTTATAGGAAATAATAAATATTTAGAAAGATTACACCGCGGTTAATTAATGTGAACTTTTTCAACAAATTTTTAAAAGTGCTCTTTAACTTTACTTTAGTATATTTAAGTACTTGAACTTTGAAAATTGTAATAATATTTAAGTATTTTTACTTTGAAAATTCTAATAAATTTAGGATGAGAGCACAAATCTACATTAACATTATCACTTTCATTGTCCACGTCAAATAAAATCTATTTTTCATATCTACTACTGAAGTAGATTTCAATCCCGTTTGGATTTTTGCTCTATTTTAAATTTGTTAAAATCAATTAAAATGTTTATTTTAAGCGTGCGACTATTTGCACCACTAAAATTATTTTTTGCACCATAAAAGAAAAAAAAATTAATTATGAATTGATTTAAATGCACTTCTATTACTTTCTTATACCACCTAAGTTACTCAACGCACTACAAAAAAAATGAAAATAAATTAAAAACTGAAAATAAAAAACGAAAATGAATTATGTAAACATTGAAATTCATAATTTATAACATCTCTACATTGTCATACAACTTCAAAATTGAGCTAAAAAACTAGGTTAAACTTGGGCAATTTAGGTGGGAAACAACAATGATGAATGAAAACAAGAGGAATCAAATAATGTAAGTATTTTTCGTGAATTTGTACCAATTAAAATTTGAATTTCACACGTTCTTTGGATATGCTATCGCGTTTTGTTCAACAAGTACATATTGAACACACTTTTAAGTGTTCTGATAAAGAACGTCGAACAAAGTTAGGATGTTCTAACTTTAGTCTTCGAACAAGAGTTAGTCGTTTGTTCTAATTTGTGAATTCGAACACATATAAATTGTTCAAACTTCACTCGTCGAACTTATGTTAGTTTTTTTTTTTTTTGTACGTTAACTATTTTTATTTTTATTTTGGAATAGGATCAAACTGAGCACAGTGTTGTTGGCTCAATCAATCAAAAATTGGTTCCTAATTACACAGACATATTCCAAAACAAATAATGATCACGCATCCTTCAAATGCAAGAAATAGTAAATGGTAGTCTCCAAATCCATCAAATACTGATACAACACGAATAAATAGACTAAATAAGTCTCCAAATCCAATAAGTCTAATACAATAATAAGTGCATTAAACAAGTATCTAAATCCAATGACTCTAATACAATAATAAGTACTAATAAAATGTAAATACTATTGTTGTCTACATCGTCTCGATGATGACTCGCACTGCATCCCTCCATATTGCAGTTGCAACGTGTGTTTTAAAACTGTGTAGCACTGATGTATCTGCAGGACCTCCAAGGAATGGGCGTCTTAATACCTCATCATCATCCTCATTATTTGCATTCTGATCACTCTCCTTATTTAGAATTGACAGTGTCTTCTTCATTATGTGGTGCCTCTTGGTAATTAAAATTCATTTGATTCATCATTCGTTCTTCTTCGGCTAATTGGACATCGTACAGTGCTTGCCACCGTTCTAGCGCATTTTGAGTTTGACGCCTCGTTGATGCAATTGGTCTCCTCCTATAAGTAACTGCAAAATAACATAGTTCAGAATTAGAGTCCAAAATATAACATTGGCCATACAAGTCTTGGTCGAACTTCAAACTTAGAACATAACAATACTGATCAAATTATGAAGTTAGAACCCAACACTTAGTCAATTACAAGACATCTATTCGAACTCTGAAGTTATAACATAATCACTCTGCTCTAACTCGTCCCAATCTCGATTTTTTCCGCACAATCAAGCTAAACTAGCATCTAATAATTTCAATAACCTATCCTAGCATGTTAAACTACTAGAAAATTTGAATTGAACAACCACCCACTAATTTCTTAATTTACGAAACAAAACATAAAAATTCACAAAATATAACCCAAAAACCTACAAAATTCATCCATGAAAATTGTTTTGAATTTGAACTCGGTCTTCAAGTCCCATATTTTGGAGAAAATTCGAGCAACCCTACTCTATTCGATTTAGAACTCGTTGGTTTTTCACATGGTATTTGGTCGATTTTACAGTTTTATTTTTCTTAGGTTAAAATGTTTTTTTTACTAAAATAAATATTTTAGTTAAAAGGACATTAATGTAAATATGTGTGGTGTAAAGAGTAAAAGCAGTGATATATTGAATAACTGTGGTGCAAAGAGTAATTTTAGTGGTGCAAATATAAATTCTCTTATTTTAATAGCCTGAAAAAATAGAGGAGGTGATAAATCAATATTCCTCCTTGTTTATTATCAAGAGTGGTGTAGGTTTTTATTTTGTTTTGATTATACTTTTGACGAAGTTTAAGGGTAACTAGTCTAATTAAATAGTTTTTATATTTTAATTAAGTTTTAGGGTTGGAAAGAAAATCACCCTATTTTATAAAGGGCCGGCACAACCAAAATGGACTTGGACCGGAGCAAACGGGCCTGTCTGTGTTAACGGGCTTTTGTCATAAATACCATTAACTTTAAATTTCATATTTCTTCCACCGAATTTCTAAGTTGTGATTTTTCATTTTCTTATCCATTGATTAAGAGTTGAGACAATGACAAGTTCGAGTGTTCAAAACTATTGGAATGCCTTAGAACCAAAATCGCCCCGACTTCATTCTTAAAATCGCCGTTGTTCTATTATTCTGCATTCCTCTTTGTCAAATGATCAATAAATATAATCTCTTCTCCTTGGTGGACTTAGCTAATACAATATTATTAGTGAACTACGTTAAATCTCTGTGTATTTTATTTGTTGCTTCTGTTAATCCTTCTTGCATCCGTTATGACAAAAAGAAAAGAGAGTCTTGAATTGTCAGAAGAATGGCACCAAACTTATTCTCATCATAAACCGCACATGAGAGATAAATTACACTAGGTAAGTCACATGTGACACTTTCAATTGTATTGGCATTGATGGGATTTGAACTCTCATGTACCCTGACTTGTTAGTTGTGTGTGAATTGTGATCCCCTACTACTTGTTTTTGTTGTGTTACTTCTTGTTAGCATATTATTCATCGTTGGTCTCTATTTCTAAAATTGCATTATTGCAATGGGTTAAATCCGAGTGTTATGTTGTCCGTCTAGGTGAGGACATTGTCATAATTTGAGCTTAGTAATATGAATGTGCAATGTTACCACAATTTCCAAACAAGTCCAAATATTGCATTATTGCAATGATATATAAATCCGAGTGTTATATATATATATATATATTGCCCATTGAATTCTCTAAGAGCCATAGGCGGGGACATTCTGATAATTTCAGTTTAGAAATGATTTGAATGTGCAATGCTTCTACAATTTCCAACCAAAGTATTTAATCTTTAAAATATTGTAACATATATGGATTGTTTTATATATTTTGTTGTGTTGAAGTTTGATTGTTGATGTCGTTAATATTATTAATTTATGCACAAATTTATTTGATAAATAAGTTATGCATGTATTTTTTAATAAATAAATTTTTGATATAATGATAATTTTGGTATGGTACAGTAAACTTTGATTTTTCGGTAATTTTGACATACTATGAATTTTTTATAGGTATACCAAAATATCAGTACGGTATCAATATGTGTTATGTGTCATATCAAAAGTCCGGTACATCAAAAGTTATGGTAATGTAATGATAGAATTTTTTTCATACTATAAAGTTCGGTAAAATATACGGTGCGACGAAAAATTTTAGGTAAACCGTACCGACCCCACTTCTTTCCAACCGACAAAATGTTCATCCACTCAGTATGGACATGAATTAATGTGTCCATAATTGACGTGATAATGTCAGGTGGGTTGGTGAATCAACAACTACCATTTTTCACTATCTTAAGATAAATTAATTTTCTAATCCTTATTGTATCGAATGTATTTTTAACCCCTATTGTTCATGATTTAGAATAATTAATCCCTATTAGTAAAATGATAATTAGAAGTTGTTAGCTGAAAATTAGAAATAATTATACACCCTATTTTAAAAAGTCAATCTTTATTAATAATTATTAATATAAATCATAAATAATTATATACCCTGATGATTAAACAATCAATGCAATTAGCAATTTCTAATAAAACTATTAAAAATTATAAACCATAATCATGAAATACAACCCTAATTAATTGATTATTACCTAAAAAGTTGAAAATTGGGATTAATTTGTTCAAGAAAAACAAACAATATTTAAGTATTAATAATAATAATAACAATAATAATAATAATAATAATAATAATAATAATAATAATAAAGAACTAATCTAAAAATTGATTATGTATATTTATAATAAAATAATAAAAAATAATGAACATAAAATATGAAATTATAATTAAATGAGTAGTACTAGGCTATAGAAGAAGGCCTAAATGCATAATCAACTTGCAAATGTTTCATGGGTGGCCCCAGTTAGTTGGTAGAGTTGGACGTAGCTCATGCTTTCAAATTACATATTATTTTTATACTGTATTCTTACGAGAGCGTTACAATAGGCAATAGCTAAGCCAATCAATTTTACATAAGTCACTAATTAGTTTTCTCACATATACATAACATAAAAGAGCATGATCCAATTATTTATGTGCTTCAAGACTTAAGTCTCCAAAGGAGTGATTATGTGAATAGGTAAATAAATTGCAAAGAGAACTAACTCATTTAATGTATTTACATGGGGGTGTATTAGGTAATTTAATTAATTTATCTGTATTCATCTAAAATGAGATTTATATAGAAACTGAAGGAGTACAAAGTTCATCATTTTAAAGTAAATTAACTCTATTAAATATGATTTACCCAAAAAATAATAATTAAGATAAGCCGTAGCAGTTGATGTTAATCGAACACCGAATTCCGCGTTTCCTGCCGGCAAAGCGTCTAAGCAACAAATTAAAAGGAAATAAAACAAATTAAAAAAGAAATAAAATATGGTTGGCCGTCTGCATTGAGTTGTTCAAATTTCCAATTCCATTTCCTCTTTTACTTTCTTAGACTACAAGAAAATACAACAATTATAGATTCTCAATCCATGGGTCTTTGTCCCAGATTACAAGAAAACGACCCCGTTTTATTTCATTTCATTAAATAAATTAATCTTTGACATACGTGTTTGTTATAAGTTGTGTGGGTCTTTTTGCTAAAGAAAAAAAACTCATTTTCACATGTATATAACTGATTGTAGAAATACTTCCTTTAATTTAGGTTTTATTAAGTACATTTTTAACGCATGAAGTCATCATCTCAACTGTAATTTTAGAGTTTGAATTCTGCTGTAAGTTATATGTTTTTAGACGTTGATGTGTATATACTTCACTTCTAAATTTACCAATATTTATCAATTCACAATATATTTGATTCCTCTTGTGTGCGACTTCCACACTATTAACTTTATCGATGTTTTATTTCTTATTTTGAATTGCTTTTTCATAGTAAAAAAATCGGAGCAAGTATGATTTAATAATACTTGAGAAATATTTTCTGAACAGGCATTTTCCCAATATAATAATAATCTTTCAAGTTTTGACTAAGCATGATTCAAAATGCACTTGGATTCGTTGTTGCCAACTGTCGTAAAAAATCAATCTCACCAATAATCAATGTTTAAATATTAATTGTTTGGATATGCAATCGCGTAGTTACAAACGCTAGAAATAAATATGTTGTATATGAATTTTAGATCTTGATTAAAATAATTAAATTGTATCAAAATGTCGGATTGATTTCCTAAACTGGTTAAAATTGAACTTTCCTAATTGCCGCCTTAGCACTTTGTGTGTTTAGGGTCTTTAGGCAATCACATCAACTAAAAAATGTTAGTATAATTTGGAGAAATGTCACACGTCACATATATATGTGTGTAACGGATAAAAAGTTGCGTGAGACTTTATTACGGATTAAAATTCATAAGATTGGATAAAATTCCTATTAAAACTCATATATATTCAATGGTATATTTGTATTTTTTTTATTTTTTATATTGTTTGAATTCAAATTTTAACCAATCTTACAAATTTTGATCGATAAAACGGTATCACATAAGACTCCCCTAAAAAATGAAATGAGTTTTATCGATTCAAGATTAAAAGAATATATTATCTATCAATCAATGACAGTATTAAAAACTATCACGCCAGACTTGAAATATGATAACTATCAAAATCTCTAACTCCAAAAGTCATATATTTTGATTCCTTTATATTTTATTTTATTTTTGTATTAATTTTCAATAAAAAAATCTTTTATTGATTATCTATTAATAAAAATTCATTAAAATGATTTAAAAAATAAAAATACATGAGTTTATGAGTTCTAAGACCATCTACAATTACAAATACTACAATACAGTTAACTTTACACTATTGTAGAGAAAAAGTTACAGATTTTCAATATTCATCTCCAACAGGCAACAATAGCACCTCTCTACATTTCACTCTAGAATAGAATATTCATTTTTTAGACTTACTACTATTCATTTAATTTTTATTATTGAATTGTTAAATTCAATATATGGTTATATATATGTATATTGTAATATTTTGTATTTTTATTTGATAAATAATAAACATGTTTGTTTTACAAAACTAAAAATATTGGGATAAACATGATCAATGTATTTAAAATAAAACCAACATTTCATAATAGATAATTTAACAAAAGCATAAATTACATGAAATAAAAATTAATTTTCTAAATTTGAAAATTCTTTCCACAAATAATCAACCAAAGCATTACAAAATTACAAGTGAGCATCTTTATTTAATTAATATATAAAATAATTTTAGTAATGAAAATATGTTTCATAAAATTTAAACACAAAAAAAAGAAAAAAAAGAAGATGAATGAAATATTATAAGGAAAACCATATAAAATACTTAAATAATAGAAAAGAAAAGGAAAATAAAATATAGCGATGATGAACAGTGCACCAGTTAAATAACTGATGCATTGTTCATGGAACCTGAAATTGCCGTGGAGAGTCAGCATTTTGGAGACAGATTTCAGTTGATTTTGCCATCTACACGCCACAAAGCCGCCTTTTCGGAGATGCTCTAAGTTGATAGTTTTAATCATTTCAAGTTCTAAATTGAATGAATAATCTTTGGGTTATGAATTGATAAAACTCCAAAATGGGAAATAACATCTAGATCTTGTAATTTTGCAACCCATTTATGTAAAGTTCATAATATCCTAATTTAAAAGTTCATAATTGAGTTTTACCATATTCCACGGTATATGTTGACGACTAATTTAGAAATGATTATGCCAAAATTTTAACTGTGACATTTATAATTTTGTCGGCACATAGTCATGTTTGATGGAATTCCTGATTTCCTGTATACTTCATGGGGTACCTGCGGATCATATTACTCAATATTACAATCGTTAAAATTAAAGCAAATAATAAAATCATTTTCTAGCCGAAAAGATAATTAATTACACGTTCTTACGCACCCGATAATTTTCATGTGGCTGAAAAAATATGTTCTTATCTTTATTACATGGAAAAGAATTTTGCTATCTGTATTTTAGTAATTTAACATTTTGCATATGAAGTGTTGATTTTCGCTTTTCATAAACAAATTAGACATAGGAAATCTTCCATGGTTGATCGAGATTTTATTTATTAATATTATTATTTGTGATTTTGATTCTATTCAATCAAAATTACTGAAAACCGTCCTATTTTAATAATAACGACGCGAGTGACTAATTATTTGCTTACAAGTTTGACCCCAAAATGACTCTACGAAGAATAAACAAATATTCAAACTACTTGGAAAATAACTCACCAGTATAAAAAATAAAATTGACTATATAAACGATGTAAAAAATGACTTATTAACTTACAATGATTAAAAATAAAATGAATTTCATACTTATCTCCTCGACATTGTCCACGAATTATGTCACGCTTACATGGACGAACATTTGGAGCGCTACATGATTAATGACTTACATGCCTACTATAATAATAATATATTCCTCATACATTTAAATTAAACAATAAATTCAATAATAATGCGAAGACTACAATAGATGAAATACAAAAAATGAGCTCATTTTATAGGATATATAACATGTGAGTCGTCATTTCAAAATTTAATACAAGGTATTTATTATAATATTACTCTCTTTATATTTATTGATAGATATTCATAATTTTGGGAGTTTTGAATTTGAGAATTTGAAAAATAATTTGGATCCATAATTTCAAATGAGAGAAAATGAGTGAGAATAGATGGTTTTTTGATATGATTCAAAATATGTAAAAAATGAGCTCATTTTATAGAAAAAAAATATGAATTATGATATAATTTTCATATTTTTTAATATATTATTAACTAAAATAATAATAATATAAAATTTTATCCAATAAAAATATAATTGACCAATCATAGTATGACATGTGGCAATATAATTTTAAAGGGATTGAACGATCCCTTGATTGGTTGACCAACCAAATGTATGATCAATCGGCAATGGATGAATTGCTTTTGAGTTTTTTTTTGGCTTAATTCTACAATCGATTGGAATGGTTTGTTGTTGTGGATAGTCTTAGAAGTTACAATATAACAAAGAATTCAAAAACCAAGAGCTTAGTAACCAACACCAAAAAAATAAAAGTTTAAAAATATAGTTATATATCATTCCAAATTGTAATTGATATGATAAAAAAATAATTATTTGGAAACCAAAATAAATAAATAAATAAATGATGTGGTGGCGTGGTTTGCGAGTTTGAAAAGACAAATGAGCACTTACTTTAGGGCGTGGGGAAAATGGAATAAATTACTATGATTGGAATCTGAAAAAGGCAGAGAATTAAAATGACCCTTTTGGCTGTTACCAACCGTACCGTAACCCAATATAAAACGTACGAACACAAACACAATATTTAACTTTCATATATATACATAACATCCATCGTCTAAACTGTGTTTACCTTATAATCCATTTCCTAAATTCGAAGTTCTCTAAAATAATATTTGAATTTGAATTAAATATTGAGATGATAATTCAGATAATTTCATTATTATATTTTAAATACATGATAAAAATATCTGTTAGCATTCATTTTTTCCAAAATTACATTATTAGATATCATATTTTCAAACAATTTTTTTTTTATCAATCAAACTAGCTCAGAGCCTCAGACACACACTTCTCCAATTAAAAAGAAAAAATAAAGTGGAACGTGTAAAATGTAAATTCGTCAAAAAAATAAACAAAATGTAAATTCGATCTTCTTTCTTACCAAAAAAACAAAATAAATGGTAATAATCTATCCCCATTGATAAAGACGAGCAATCTCCAAATACAGACATACACACTGTATATATACACACATATATATCAAACTCCAACGCCTACGCGTATTCAATCCTGAACCTCCATAAATAACACGCAACTCCCCACCTTCCCCACCTCTCTCTCTCTCTCTCTCTCTCTCTCTCTCTCTTGCATTCTCCTCAGTCCACTACTCCCCCCCCCCCCCCTCTCTCCACACACGCACACGCACACGCACAAAAACGCACGCGTACATAGTAATATATCATACATACTACATACACATATACATACTATAACTAGCCCAGATTGCATTGGCATATACAGGTAGGTTAGGTGTGCATAATACAGTGCAGAGAGAGAATGATGGGAAATGGAGATCTAGAGAGAGGAAATGGTAGAAAGCAGAGAAATCAGGGGTACTACGCAGGAGGTGCTGGAGCATACGACATGAATTATTCCGACAGCCAGTGGACTTCATGGCTGGTTCCGATGATTGTTGTCGCCAACGTTGCTATGTTTGTCGTGATCATGTTCGTCAATAATTGCCCCAAGAATCACGACGGCCTCCGCGGCGATTGCGTCGCCAAATTTCTCGGCCGCCTCTCCTTTCAGCCCCTCCGCCAAAATCCCCTTTTCGGCCCCTCTTCCTCCACGTAAACCTCCTTTCTTTAATTTCTTCAATTTTTGTTTGTTTTGGTTGACTTTTTTCCCCCTAATTGATTGTAGTGAAAGCTGAGAAACATCCTCTGTTAAATTTCTTGCCTTTTATTTTGATTCGGGGTTTAATATAAGGGGAATTGGTCGTGGGTTTATCACTTTCGTATTTAGCTTCACTACACTTCTCTATTATTTGGCATCACCCTTTTTGATAGCTGTCTCCATTCGTGCAGTTTGTAATTTCGTATTTCTTAATTAAATTTCATAGGTTGTAGCATCTTATTTCAATCATTAAGAGCTTTCCCTCTTGGTCCTTAATAATTTAGTTAAAATTTCTAGGCATATATATTTCTTTTAGTTCAAAATGCAAGTCGGTACAATGCTTTAGATTTCTCAGAAGTTTTGCTTGATTAATTGAAAGAATATATCTTTTTAGCTATTAATTCCGATTGTGACGAGATTCTGATTTAAATATCAATGCAGGATTAGTTCTCTATCCTTTTTTCCTTTTCGTAAGCAATATTCTATTCAGATGCTATATTCAAAAGTTATATTACAAGATTGAAGTGTGTGTGTTATTTAACTCTGCAAAATCTGGCTCTGTATGAACAACTTAAATACTCATGCTCTTCTAGAAGCTTCACTAGGTTGTGGTTTATCAATCTTAGGTATGTACATATATATACACATTCGTATGTGGATGATAACCGTAGGATTTGATAGATAAACACAGATCAACTGGGAGTAGTACAGAAAACTCGTGGTGAATAGGGTTTCGGTCCATTAGAAGGCGTCATATGCTTTGGTTGTAAACTCTCAGTAGTGCAATGAAAATATTTGTTTTGGCCTGAGGGTTTGCACTAAGTTAATAAAGAATGCATCAATCTAATCCAACAAAGGCTCAACCTCTGCCTGATTAAGAGTCCAAGTCATGTAAGCATTGGGCCTTCCTGAACCGTTGACCAGGCTAAAATAATAGTTCGAGTTATAAATCTTCAGGTGTTTCTTTAGGAATTTCCACCACACCATTCATAAAGAACCTCCTTTAGGAAGTCTGTGGTATTTAATAATCAAATTCATGGAAGAGCTATATAAAGTCAGAGCCTTTCTTTCACTGCTTCTTGCAAAGTTAAGTACTTCATAGAAGAAAGCTCTATTCCATGATTAGCGAAAGGCTTTTGTTTAGAATTTGGCATGCCGTACTGATAGTAAAAGGGAATAAGGGATAAGTCTAATGCTGATTAAATCAAGTTTTTTCTAAATGTCATAATCAAATTCTGATGGGAAAGGTTTCTTAGTGTTTTTTTAGTACAGTTGAAAAAACTGGAATTCCTGTGATTATGTGGTATGTGTGGAGGTGAGTGGGGTGTCTGGTTTGATACATTTGTGCAGTCTTAGCTTAAGTTATCATAGCCTCCTTCTGATTTTTTATGTGAAATTAGAGATTATTTGTTGTTGAAAGTAATAAATATTGTCACACGTCTTACGCAGACTGGAAAAACTTGGAGCCCTTGAATGGGAGAAGATAGTGCACGGCAATCAAGCATGGAGGCTCATTACTTGCATCTGGCTGCATGCCGGTGTTATTCATTTACTTGCAAACATGCTGAGCTTGGTGTTTATTGGAATTCGCCTAGAGCAGCAATTTGGATTTGGTAAGAATTTAAGTTGCCTTTTCAAATAAAGTTCAAAATAGTTCCACGTGCTCTTATTTCATGTTATGTGAAAGTCCGTTGTAATCGATCGCTCATTTCTTTTCCCATGCAGTGCGTGTAGGGGTGATTTATCTGTTGTCGGGTATTGGAGGGAGCGTTCTATCTTCCCTTTTCATTCAGAATAATATCTCCGTTGGGGCCTCTGGGGCTCTGTTCGGACTTCTTGGAGCAATGTTATCAGAATTATTTACCAACTGGAGTATTTATACAAACAAGGTGAATTTCTCAATTATACACAGCACACTTCATTTCTTTATCAGATTTTGAAATTTCATAACAAATGTTAAAAAAACCTCTTCATTTGAACAGGCTGCAGCTCTATTTACTCTGATTGTCATCATCGCAATCAACTTGGCTGTTGGAATTCTCCCACACGTTGACAACTTTGCACATATAGGTGGCTTTCTTACTGGTTTTCTCCTCGGATTCATATTCCTCGTCCGCCCCCAGTATGGTTGGTTAGAAGGCCGCCATCGCCCTGCTGATACCCGGCTGAAGTCCAAATACACAGTCTACCAATATGTTTTCTGGTTTGTCGCCACTATTTTTTTGATCATCGGGTAAGATCTCTAACTTGCACGACACATGCTTCTCGCACATCTACTCCTTTTTGTGCATGTTCTAATGACGAAAAAGGACTCATCTTTATTCTGGATCTCGATTAATTCTGTAGACTTACGGTGGGATTAGTGATGCTGTTCAAGGGCGAAAACGGAAACGACAAATGTAGCTGGTGCCATTATTTGAGCTGCGTACCAACATCAAGATGGAGCTGTGACAATTGATCTGAATTACTTTTTCAACAGGTTGTGTTTGTTGTATAATTTTGGCCTTCAATTCTTCGTGGTACAGAAATATGGTCGGTTTGTTTAATTATAGGCATTCAAATTTGTTAAATTGTGTACATGCATAGTAATTAACATCTCTGCTGATATTGCTGTTTTTTCAACATATAGAGAAATGTTGTTTGTTAAAGTTGTTTTATTATAGACTTGTAGTGAAGTTTCTTCCTTCTTTTTAGCTCAGGCTTCAACAGTTGAATTTTTATTTATTTATTTATCACAAGCATTTCATAGTCTATTGGCGTGAATACATATATCATATATTATAATTTATAAATATGAAATACTATTGGTTACAGAAGATATCTCATGAGACGAGGATAAATGTGTCGTACATAAAAATAACCAAATAAATGAAAACAGCGCAATAAAGCATCAAATCTGAGAGGGGAGAGAGAATATCTCTTCCACACTTTATGTTCCAACTCTGTGTCCCGGCGGCCCCGACTAAACTTATTAATGGTATTTCACTTTATTCAAAGTTCATGATTTTTAAAGCAATTAATTCTTAATTTAATTATATATATTAACAAAATAAAAAGTAATTATATCATAATAGATCCAGTTACATTTATCAATAAAAGATTAAAATATAAAAAATTATATTATAATTATAAAATAATTAACCATAATAATTAACTATTAATTCAAAACAAATATAAAATCCTAATTAGTTAGAGTCAAGCTTAATTAATAATTTTAAAATTAAACTAAAATACAAAAACATATATAATATTAAAAAGCTTCAGACATGACTCATATCATAGGTTGATTGTGGGATTCAACACACCTTTTATCTAATTTTTTATTAATTTTTATATGACCATTAAAACATAGCAATTATACTATACATTTTCATTTTTTTTAAAATTTAATATTCTCAATTATTTTCAACAAAATTTGTTCACATCTACACTATTTTCCGGCATACTTAAACTAATACCGTTTAAATCAGAGTTCCCATGTTTATTCAAAATTTAAAAATTGTAGAGGCTCGAGGCCATGAGTTTTAAAATGAAATTATAACAATTGGGACATCCTTTTCATCGATTGGTTTAGGGGAAATCTCATGCTCAATGAGATGAGCATTTTGCTAAAAGAATACAAGCACCGACTGATAACGAATAATTTGGCCGTTAAAAACTTAAATTTTAAAAATTTGAATGGTATTATAATTACAAAATATGAAAAAATTGCAGTTTAATTGCTACATTTGAAATGTCACGTGAAAATTACAAAATAGGATGAACTTTATTTTAATTCTTGCAAAATTTACCTAACATGGAAAACTATCCACTTCAAATTTTAAAAAACTTTATTTAGTCACTAATTTTTAAAACTATTTATTTTATCTATATTTACCAAAATACCCATCACTTTAATATTTTTCATATTATTTGAATTTGTTTAATTTTAAAAGAAACTCCCTCTCTTCCCTATCCTCTTTCCCCTTCTAGTCGACCCTCATCTTTGGAAAAATGGCATCAAGTTCCGGCGGCGGGAGGTGAGGACGCAGACGAAGAATTCGTCGACAATTTGGGGGTGGTTGCTAGTGAGTTCGGCAAAGTCTTTATTGCACTTGGCGATGGTGAGTGGGACCGAGTTCTTTCGAGAAGATTCAAGCGCCTTCTTTGCCGCATCCTTCCCCTCCGCCACCTGCAACTCCTGCGGCGGACACCATGACTTCCTCGGAGCTCAACCCTCCATTGATGACACAGATTCAAAAAAAGTTATGCGAAAGTTTAATAGACTAATTACGAATTTTTAATTACAACTAGAATAATTTAATTTACTAAAATACAATAAAGTCCAACTTTGTATGGTATGTTAGCCATTTACTTACCGAAATAGGTATAAATTTTTTATAATTCCATTCTTTTTAAGTTGGATATAAATTCATTTTTTATAAGTTTACAATTAATTGAGAGAATACATAACGAATTTATATGAAAGCGTTATCTAATTGAGAGAATACGTAATAGACTAACAGTTGAACAAGAAAACCTAATCTATGTTAGAGAATATGTAACCGTTACTGAATGGGTGTTATCTACAGTATGTAATATATCACGGTTTTTTAAAAATACCATTATGGAATATTATAATACACAACGCTTTATGAAGATTTTGTAACGGTTAAAAACTGTTATGCAAAATAAGTATACATAACGGTTAATCACCGTTATCTATTGTGGGTAGAATAGATAACATCAACAATATATATAACAGTATGTAAATGGCATATATAACGAGTAGTCATCGTTATGTATGTGCATTTTTTTAGTAGTGATTCAAATGAACAACTTTGGCATTTTTTTAATGTAAACATATAAAAGTATCGGATTTAGAAAATGCGTTTTTTAGCTATTTTCACTAGGCCATCTCCAACAATTTACTTTATTTTACAGTATTTCAACTCTATTACATAACATAATCTACATTTCATCTCTAACCGTTTGCTTTAAATTCCGTACTAAAAAATATTATTCCATAATATTTCTTTTTTATGTATTTATTTAATCTTAATTTTGCAAACATAAAATAAAATTTATAAAACATAATAATATCACAACATAGAAAAAAAGCACCATAATATTGCAAAGAAAAAAACACAAATTACATAATTTGTTCGGAATGGATTTTCCAGATATTGGAGGGAGCGGAGGTGGTCTCTCAGATTATTGAAATATTATTGTAATGCTTTATTTTTATTTTCAATGGTTTATTCGTATTTTAATGATTTATTTGTATTTTCAATATTTTAATATTTAGTAGTTTTATTATATAATTTTATTAAATGTTATTTTAATTTGATTTACAATTTTGTATTTCAATATTTCAAAGAAAGAAATAAATAAAAGAATAAGATAAAAAAAAAATATGAATAGTGATACAACAAATTCTACAATACTGCTGGAGAATTGGAGCAGCACTGTGGTGGAAGTAGGGGTGGCACGGTAAGGTATACCTTACTTTTTTCCCCATACCTTTACCTTACCTTACTTGTACGGTATGGAGAAAATTCATACTGTTACCTTACCTTAAGGTTCGGTATACCTTCCAACGGTATACCTTAAGTTCGGTATGAAACAAATGGCATACATTTGCCGTACCTTTAGTTCGGTATATCTTACCGTCATCGGTATACCTTACTATATCGGTATACCTTACCGACATCGGTATACCTTATCATACCATCCTAGAATATATATATAAACTCAAAATATATGAAACACTCCTAATAACAATCAAAATTCAACAAAATAAAATAAATATCTTCATGTCACGATAATTAAAGTCCAATAAAATAAAATAGATATAATAATTTAAATTTAACACTCCAATACAACAATTAAAATAAAAACAACCAAGTGATATCCCAAGTCCCAACAAATACAAGAAATAAAAATAAACCGAGTCTAGAATGTTTCCCAAAACTAATACAATTTTCAAATTTGAATCTCAAGAAACCTGCAAAATTAACAATTATATTAATACTTTAGTTACAAGTTACAACATACAAAATGAAAAAAATAAAATATATAAGAACATAATCTTACTTTTCAAGTTACACCAAACACTAAGTGAAAACGGTAGAGAAAGTTTGAGTGTCATCTTGATTGCCATTTGCATATGTAAAAGAATCATTAAAAATTAATAATCCACTTTATTTTAGATTAATATAATTGAATACATATATATATATATATTATAAATTTAAACTTTAATAAATAAAGAAACTCTTACTCTTTTCAATTTTTTCAATTTCTTGTACAATTCAAGGTCATCGTCAGTTGAATCTTTATATTTAGTATCTCTAAAATGAAACGTTAAACATGCTTTTGTTATAAAATAGAAGAAAAATCGCAAATAATCAAATATTAAGGTCCCAAAGATCACAGCGGAAAAATCCTAATAAGAAAAAAAATATCTAAATTAATTTAAAATCTTTATTTAATCGAGACCATGACCACCACCATCGCATCTTGACCCGCTAAGCATCACTCGAGCCTCCATCTGAACAAGATAAAGTTTTTGGGGTGAGTACCTTAACTCAGTGGGGAGTATCCAATTATCCAAGCTATATAAAATTAAACGAGTAAGTGAGAATAATAAAAGTTGTTCGGTCCGTAGACCAAATCATATAGCCCGTCGGCCCAGTCTCATTTAGCCCGGAGGCTCTGTCTCATTTATTTAGCCCGAAGGCCCTGTACTGTGCTGTGTCATCACATAACTGAATAATTAAATATAGAGAGAATAATTAGGACATGTCACGTAAAACCCCACCTTGACCTTGACCTTGATATTAACCAATTAAGTCCTGCGCGTCTTGCCTATAAATTAATCATCTTGAATTAATGAAATGAATAACACGATATACAAATTGATGCATGGGACTAAACCATTAATGCATGCTTAATTACTACAAATTATTTAACCTAGTATTTGTGTGAATAATTCCATGACTTGAAATATTTAATGCAAGATAACTTACATGCCACTATAAACTAATCATGCCATAATGCTTAGTTAATAAAAAAAGTGCCATGCGTGAATTATGAAATGCGGCTATATCTAACCATATTATACGATCAATTAACATGCTATAACAATGCATGGTCAAACTTGCTAATTAAGAAACTTTGCATGACTATAAATATATATATATATATACACACAATGTGAGATGCTAGTCATAGAAAAAGAAATGGGCAATGACATTAATTCACTCTCTCTTGGCCCAAGCCATCTCCCAAAGCCCAACAAAACTTGCCAATCAAGCCATGGCCCACCACTAATTAACTCTCTATTTCTTTCCCACCAACCCCAGACAAACGGCCAAACCTCCCCCCTCACGAAACCTCTCTTGGCGGAAAAGTTCTTGACAGCAAAAAGAAAAAGAAGACAGAAGGTGTTAAATAACCCTCTCTCCCTATTACTTCCGAGCATCAGAAATTAGAAACCACCATCAAAGACTCATAGCTATACTTCTCTCTATCGCTGCTCCGTTCTCCGACACAGTCGACTACTCAACACCCAATCTCCCTCAACTCCTATTTATATACATATATATATATATATATATATATGCCCTTCCCAACAATAGATGCACGAGAAAACAGAAAGAAAAGAAACAAGTTGGAAAAAAAACATCCCCATACCTTGCACGAAAACAGAAACTTGGGAAGGAATGAACTCAAACTTTTATTTTCGCTTGCTTCGATCTTGGTGTGTGGAAGTAAGGAGGTAGAATTCCCTATTTATACTAGTAGGGTTAGGGTTAGGGATAAGTTTCATAGTTATCAGGAGATCAATTTGATAGGATGAAGATTTTTGATAAGTCTTGGAGATATCAAACTCATACTAATCCATTCCGCGAAGAAGAAAGAGAAAAGGGGTTTCTTGAATTTGGGCTTCATAAACATAGCTTTTGGGCTTGGTAAAAGAAACTTGGGCTCGCAAATTATTTGGCCACAAACAATTCCAATTGCTAGAAATAACTTTGGCTAAAAATAACACTCAAATTAAAATTAAATGCATGCTTATGATATGAAATAACTATATTCTAAAATGAATTCATGCTTATAAATTACTTAGGCGCGACTTATTAGACTTAACTCATTAATATCACATATAAATAAATAAAATATTAAATAAAAAAAATGTAGGAATTTAAATATTAAAAATATCGGGTTGTTACAAATATACATTGATTTATAAGTATAACATAAGATTAATTATAAGTGTTAATTAATATTGTAAATTTACTAGAGATTTATAAATGTATAACATATTTACTAGTATTATATATCAATCATATTTTTATAATTAATATAAATTGTATAAAAATATTATAAACTTACTAAATATTAAAAATTTGAAATCTTTTACTTAGAAATCGTAAGAATTATTTACTAAGTATATACTAACAAATAACACACGTAGCATTATAATGCATTAAGTATAACATAAGATTAATTATAAGTGTTAATATTGTAAATTACTAGAGATTTATAAATGTATATCATGTTTACTATATTAATTATAAGTGTTGGATATTTACATATATATCATATTTACTAAGTATTATATATCAAGTATCTATAATTCACATATACATATATTTATATAATATCACAAAAATAATGGTATATACCACACCAACGGTATACCGTTACAACAGTATATGTCGAACTAACGGTATATACCACACCTACGGTATATACCGGTACAACGGTATATGCCGAATTAACGGTATATACCTTAAAAATTCGGTATACCGTCGGTATCGGTATACGCCGGTATACTTCGGTTTTTAAGATTCTATACCGTTACCTTATCGAAAAATCTCGGTATGGTATCATACCTTACCGAAAATACCGGTATACCTTAAAGTTTAATATTACGGTATTTTTTCCAGTACGATAAGTACGGTATGATGGTATTTTTCCCCAACCCTAGGTGGAAGTCATTTCCCAGCCCATCTCCCGGCCGCTGTTGGAGCATTTAATTATTATATTTTGCGTCAAAAATAGAATCTCTAGCTGTTGTTGGAGAGCTTAATGGTCAAAATCTAAAATACCCCATTTTCTTTATATATATATATTAAGGAAATCTTAACTTAAAAATTCATTAGCCACTTGTGATGGTCCCGTAATAAAAATGATTAAAACTTTATATTTTTATAAAAGTAAAGATTTATTTTCTTTCTTAATCTATATGACTATTTAAATTATCTCTCATTTGAGAGTTGGGTTGTAAAAGAATATAATTGAATTGAAACATGCCTAAACTCTAGTGGTCAAATCCTCTTTGCCTAAATTTGATTAATTCATATTGGAATAAGGTGCCAAACCCTCGCAGGAATTTTGGTGGGGGAATTATATAACGAATGTTATGAGCATTATATCTCCATGTAGAGATCATAGCAGAGTGTTTCTTTATTTAAACTTTTTATTTAAAAAAGATTGACAATATATCGTAATTTAATTTTTACCGTGAGTGCATGACTTATTTGTTTTTATTTCCAAATGAAAATTTCATATTTTTCACTATTTAAAACATTCAAAATACATTCTTCAGTCATTTTTAATTTGAATTTTTACTTCTTCTAATCTTATATCACATATATATCCAATGATATACATATCATTACAATGACCATCACTTACTCATCAATTCATCCTAGCAATGCAAATATATTTTTTCTTTTTTTTATATCAACCAAAAATTCAAATTGAAAAAATAATCGAACTAACATATTTTCATTTTCTAAACCTATAAATCTAAACTTTAACTCATTAATCATAATAAAATTATTACATTTTTCAAAAAATAAATATACCTTGTAAATTAAACTGAAAATTCAATTTAAAAATAAAACCAAACATCACTGTAGATTTTATTGGGCACATGGATACTAATTTCGTTCTCTCACGTGGGGCCAATGAAAAAGACAATAATGGATAAAAAAATCCATTATAAACATAAAATTGCCCTATAAAATAAATGAAATCATCTGATCCACTTTCTCTACTCCACTCAATGTCCAATTTTTATTTTTATTAAATTTTCATCCTTTTTTTTTCAAATTTAATTTCTTTTTATTTATTTTAATTATTATTTAGTGGTTATCACACCCAATTAGAATTTATATTTATTTTTTAGTAATTAATTTTCATTTTTTAATTAATATAATTGATTGCCATGGTTTATTATTCTATAACTAAGGTATTTGATTTTTTCAAAATTTTAATTTTTAACAATAAATATTAATTATGAATATTTCGATATTATAATAAATAGATTTTATTTTTGTTAATAAATATTTTTAAACTATTATATTTGATAGAATTTGAACTAAAAGATCTCAATTTTCCTATATAAACGTTTTACGCCTTTAATTAATTGTTTAATAGCACCCAAAAGAAAAATAGAAGGTCATCTCAATGAAGATTATTTTTACACCTTATCCGTTCATAATCATATATATATAGCAATCACACAATCATGGGGCAATGATTGTACACGTTTTAAATAATAATTGTTTTTCCAAATTAAAATTGTGGATCCGGGCACGTAAATAAAGTGTAGTTGGGAACCCAATCTCTGACAAACCACAACACAATGTTCCTGAGCTGCAAGTGCCACACACAATATTCACATTCACTCGCTCACCCACGACTCACTGGAACTCACAACTTCACCGGAATTCCAATGACCGATTGATCATCGGAAATCAACGGCCGTGATGGATACACGGAGCCTTGCAATCTCACGGCAACATTTACAATCCCGCGGCCCCTCGAGCCATCCCTGTCCCGCAAGCGGTAACTGAGGAACTGAGTGGAGCCAACGGGGGCGAGTCCGCTCACTATATCCGACGCCGGAACGAGGCACCAGCCGAGTTGACTCTGGCCCATGAGTAGACGCTTGGTATGAAGCTGCAGGTAAATTCCTTGGTAGAAAAAGGCGTGATCGAGAGATATCTCGAACTTTTCGCCCCACGTGGGATTGACGCCGCCTCTCTCGTCGACTCTGGTCTTGTACATTTTGGCGGCGGTGAGGGTGATGAATGGGCGGAGACGGCCGAGAGATGCTCTCCCTCTCCTGGTGAGGTCTTGAGCTGAGATGATAGTGATCTCTAGAGTGGGAGGGTGGTTAGGAATGGAATTATTATTATTATCATGCATCATTGATTTTATTTGAATATTTGGAAATGGTTGGTAAATATATAAATGGCGATGATGTTGAAGGAAGGGTGAAAGAGATTTCTCGGGAGTTTCTGGCGTCATACAGTCACTAGGCAACTTCCCTTGTGGAAAACTTGTGCGGCTCCAAAGTCCGCATCACTAGCTTTCTGTTTTTCTTTTCTTTTCTTTTTTTTTTTTAAAAAAAATTAATTTCAAGACGACAACAGCAGAAACATAAAAATTGTGTGACTGCTTGACGTAGGTATCGAGTTTATTCACTTCGTATTTCAAACATAGTTACGTTGTATGAAAAAAGTTAATATCTAATTCGAGTATGATGATCCTTCGATGGATTTTGAATTTTTGACATACGGGACAATTTTACAAGAGAATACTAATTCCAACAAATTAAAATAAGGGCCAATGAAAAAAAAAAAAAAAAGTCCAGTGAATTGACAAGTCATTTTGTCTCAAAATTGAGAAATTTGTAGGAAATTTTGCGGGGGGGCGTGCTTTTGTAACCGTTGAATAGTGAAAATTTGGTGGGCTGCGGGGTTAAAATCGTAATATGACCCTACGGGAAAATAGTTTTTGGTGTTTTTTTTGGTCGAGTTATAGCTAGGGTTTATTTTCAATCTATAATTTATTAAATAAGAAAATAATTTAATATTTTTTTCCTATCATTATAAAGACTTATGTTTTTATAGTTAAAAAAATCTACAATTTAGAAACATTTTTTAAATAAAGGAGACACTGGACTCATCCTTCAAGCTTCTCACTTCCTTCCGTGATGGTCTCTCCAACTGTGTCACATAATACTACACAGACATTACAACACTCGAGAAATATCCTCCTTACAAACACAACTAAGATATTCAGATCTTAGTTGATCAAGACAATAGAGAAGATACTTGAATTCAGTGTTGAAGAAATCTGACAGAAAATTGACACAACCTTCAAGCTTCTCCCGTTTCTCCGTGATCGTCTCTCAGGCGGGTAAGTTTTTCAAGTGTGGAAATCACTATTTATAAAGCCCTCTAGTTGTGGCGGTTCCCCATATTATTCATTTTCGGTTTGCAGTGGTTTCCCACAATGCCTCCATGGTAACGGATTGGTGATAACTGCCTCTAGCACAACTTCCACATTCCCTACCTCTGTATACAACTGGCAACCGCTTCAGCACCCCACTATTGAGACCTGTTAGTTAGTGGATGAAGAAAAGAGAAAACATGAATCCTAAAATGTAGGAACTAATTTGGACTATTTCTAAGCCAAAATACTCCAATGTCTTAACTGCCTATATCTACTAATTTGGACTCAAAATTTCGTACATATATGTGTTAAGATAGACAAATAAATTAGATTAATTCAAAAAGAATTAATCATAAAAATTAGGAAAGAATAATATTAATATACTCAATGTTTCAGTCAATATTATAGGAATGATGTTACACATCATATACACCATTGAGGACAATATTATCGACATAATTGATAACATTTGATGTAGCACCATTCCTAACATTTATCATTTCCTTTATTTACCTATTTTAGGTTAATAAAATAAAAGAAGATAGGGGATAAATTCCAATGTACATCTAGAGCTTTTGATTGCTTCAACTATCAGGTAACTTCTCTCCACATTGCTCTTCTATTGTGTGTCTAAAAGTTGCAGACTTTGGTAGACTGTTTTTGAAGATAAAATGGAGTCATGGGAATTTTCAAGAACATGGAAGATGATTTTTTATACTCATCATTGATCAAAGAGGTACTCACCCAATCTAAGACGTGCTTCTACGATAAATTCATAGAGATCGAAGGTT
Organism: Perilla frutescens; assembly: GCA_026008535.1. NCBI lineage: Eukaryota > Viridiplantae > Streptophyta > Magnoliopsida > Lamiales > Lamiaceae > Perilla > Perilla frutescens. The sequence goes on along the minus strand of BRKX01000002.1, from coordinate 67,184,480 downwards.
AAGTCCAACACGAGTTCTCCAACACCCAACCAACCTATCTTTTGTTCAATCAACTATAGTATGCGTGTGGTTTCTAGGTAAGTTTTTGTAGGTTGCTGGAGTATTGAAGATTCATGTATTATTTCAGTGACAGTCTATTGTTTATTATATTGAGTTTGAGAGAGTGCCTCAAGAATGAATATGTATTTTTTGTAATTCACGTTTAACAGTGGAATTTCGCCATGAGGCGATCACAAGTTGCTTGATGTTTGTGATTTAAAACTATTTCCACGCAGTATGTTCTTTAAAATTCTGTTGCATGTTGTTGGTATATTAACTCTATTTTGCACATGTTTTCTGGTTTCACATTATTTGAACCAACAAATTCTAACAATACATACATACATACATACATAATGTCTCGTGTATATCAAGATGTACACAATCCTTAAGTACATCTTGATATACATGAGACATTATGTGCGTGTGTGTGTGTATTAGACCTCAATTTCATGTAGAAACTAGAAACCAATATCAGCCACTCATTCTTATTATGTAACGTATTTTAAATGTTGTAGTTTTCTTATTTCACATATTCACTTTATTTTAGGATTGCATCGGAGCTATAGATGGAACTCATATCCCGGTAATGGTACCAAGCCGAGAAGTAAGCAGTTTTCGTAACCATCATGGTATGCAATCGCAGAATGTTTTGGCAGCTTGCAACTTTGATTTGCAGTTCATGTATGTGCTTAGTGGGTGGGAAGGTTCGGCACATGACTCCAAACTTTTAAATGATGCATTATCAAGAAGAAATGACATTTATGTGCCTCAAGGTATGTACCATATTTTATAATTGTATTTTTTTTTAATAATGAAAAGCTAACTAATTAAAAAAATATTTTAATTGTGTTTTTTTAGGTAAATATTTTCTAGTGGATTGTGGATTTGCTAATAGACGTCAATTTTTAGCTCCATTATGTGGTGTTCGATATCATTTAAAAGATTTTGGTGGTCAAGGTCGTCACCCCAGAAATGCAAGTGAATTGTTCAATCTTCGTCATGCATCATTAAGAAATGTGATTGAGAGAATTTTTGGTGTCTTCAAATCACGATTCACAATTTTCAAACCGCACCTCCGTTCCTATTTCAAATACAAGCAGAATTAGTATTGGCTTGTGCTGATTTACACAATTTTCTCCGAAAAGAGTGTCACTCTGATAAATTTCCAGCGGAATATGAAGGAGATCAAGATTTACCACCTCTCGATACAGAAGAAGAAAAATTGGAATGGCTATCTCAAAGCCAACTACAACAAAGAACGAAAGCGAATGCATTGAGAATGAGTATTGCTAATACTATGTGGGAAATGAGACCCATATATAACGGTGATGGAAATGAAGATGATGAGATCGAAGATGGGAATGCTGAGTAATGAATTTTTTTTATGGACTATGGTTTTATTAGTATTTTATAAACAATTTGTGCATGTTGTATCTAATTTTATAAATAATTTGGATAACGATTTTTTTTTATCGTTGTTGTATTTTTTCTTAACAATTTATGTTCCCAATTTGTGTATCCAAGCAAGCATTATACTAAACAAGTAAAACGGAATGGAAAAGTGGACTTGATCAACATAAACGACATAGACATTGTTCAAAATACAATTGTTCAACATAAAATACAAAAGAAATATTATAGTAGATTATTCAATACCGAAAATGTAAAAAAAAAGATAATTCCAGCGGTCTCTAGATCCTAGCGGTGGCTAGGAATCTAGGCCGAGGCCAAGGCTAGCGCGCACTAGCTTCCAGCACCAGCTGGGAATAAGTACTGTGAGTTCATCCAGTGACCGCTGGCTCCAGCGACAGCTGGGAACACCATCCACTGCATCTTCCAACGATCCACACCTATACAACACACAAACACCAATAATCAACCCAATGCAAAAAAAACATAAACATCAACAAATCCAACAACAATTCCAACAACAATCCAAACAACAAACAATCCACATCTAAGAAACATCAAACAATTAAACAGCAAACCATCCAACAATGCAATAATCCAACAATCCAATAATACAATAATCCAACAATGCATAAACATCAAACAATCCAACAATGCAATGATCCAAGAAGTGCAAGAAACAAATCATTACTTGTGAGGTGGTGGTTGTGGTGGCGGGTAGAAGGCAGTCCAAGCATCCTACTGAGCCTGTAAGAATGCAATTTGTTGATCTTGCGCGTCAAACCTAGCGTTTATCTCCTGCCTCTGCGCTTCAAACCTATCGTGGATCTCCTGCCTCAGTGATCCAAAGGAAGTGTCGATATGATCCTGAAACGACATGAAATCATTCTGAAATTGCCCATAGAAATCTCCCGACATTGTAACAGGAGGTTGTTGCTCAGGGAATTGCTCTTCATCTTCCTCTTCCTCCATCTCTTTATCTTCATTACCACCTTCATTACCATCAGTGGATGGGCCGGCATCAGGATCACATTGCCTCTTAGCAATCTCAGCACACACGTACTTGCTCACACATTGCCTCTTTGCAGGGGGAACTAACTTGTGCCGATCAGAAATTATCTGAGCTCCTTTTAGCTCACTAAAATCAATCAAATACGGTCTAATTTCCTCATACCCCTCCTGGTGGCCCTTTGTGGCACTGAGAACCCTGAGATTATGTGCCAAACCCGTCACAATAAGAGAAAGCGAAGCATGGGTTCCTACACGAGTATACATCTGGCTCACAGCCGCCCAAATGAAGTTTGAAATGCAAACTTTTGTGCCTTTCAACGCACAACACAACAAATACACCTCAGTCGAGTTCACTTTATTTGTCTGCTCCTTCCCCGACACATTATAAGCAATGAATTTGTGACCAATTGCCAATGCCGGGTCTTTGATGTACCCATTGGACTTACCTGTATTACTCCAATTATCAAATCCAGTCAACTCAATCCAACCCGCATTAACATTAAACGAATTGGGTTTCTCTCGTTCCCCGCTAGTAGGAAACCCAAAAACCGTTTTCATTCTAGGCAAACTTATTTGGTAGGTTCTCTTATTCATTCTAACCCCAATCTTCTTGTCATCAATCACATACATGGTAGACAAAAATTCATAACACAAAGATTCATAACCGGAATAATCCACATTCTTAGTAAAATGTTCTAGACCTAAAACCTTCAAATATTTGGTCACTTTTGCTACAATTTTCAAATCCTTAATCAACTCCCAATCCAAGTAATGAGGGTTTGTAACCATAGATTTGTTAAATTTTCTATAAAGCTCGCCCTCCTATTCAGCTTTTAGTAAAAATGGACAAGAGTACCTCGTCATTAAGTCCTCCTCTTCGACTTCGTCATGTGCCCCGACATTCGGATTTTTCATGCAAAGAGGCATGGTAGTGGCAGCGGGGGGTGGACTCGAACAGTCGGCGATAGTATGGAGGCAACGGCGGCTAGAGTGAGCGGCGACGGAGGAGAATGGGAGAAAAATCATTTTTTTTTTATTTTGAGGTCGTGGTCTGTTCAAATTAGGGCTCTTTGCCCATTTTAATTCGAAATTTCCAACGACCGCTGGAGTCCAGCGGTTGCTGGGTTTAAGTATGTCCGCGGCTAGCCCCAGCGACCACTCATTCCCAGCGGTCGCTGGTTTATGCATAGAGCGGTCGCTGTGTTCCAGCGAGCGCTGGAAAGCAGCATTTCAAATCCAATACAATCGTCCGAAATCCATACCCAAGTCAGGGAGACTCCATGTGGAGTCGATGGATTTTATAAATCCATGGACTTTTTAAAGCCCTTTAAAATCTAATAAAATCCCAATTGAATACACCCCCTTGAATTGAAAAAAAAAAAACAATCAAACAAACATATTTCTATTTTCCAAACCTATAATTCTAAACATTAAATCATTCATCTTAATAAAATCATTATAATTTTTAAAAAACCAATACACTTATACACATCATAAATTAAACTGGAAAAATGAAAATTAACATTTGGAAATAAGTCCAAACATCCATTAGCTTTCCTTTGACTTTTGTAGACATCTCTAAAACCGAGCCCAATTCCGATTTAACCGTACATAACCGGCTGCCAATTCCCGGGTTTAAAACCACTGGTTCAGACTTGAGAGTTGAGACCAACACCGGCGCATTCCGTCAAAAATCTCAGCTATTCAGACGGCGGCAACCGCTGATTCAATGTCTATCTCCGCTCTCAACTCTTATCTCCCAAAATTATGCGCGCCACCGCGAGCCACTAGAACCAAAGCCTTCGCCCAACCCCCAACACTCGCAATCCTTTCAGACCCTCACGTTCTCCGGCTAGCAGAGACTTTCGAGGACTCCATCGCCTCTGCCGCATCCTCCTCCTCTCCTGCGCCGCCTCTTCAGAAGCTCAGGGACATCTCCTCCCAATCCCTCCTCACGACGCCGTGGCCTTCAAGAAAAGACGAGCCTTTTAGGTTCACGGACACTTCGTTCATCAAGAATTCCGAAGTTCAGCCCGTAACCCTCGCACCTACGCCATCTTTGGATACATTAAGCGGTTTGGCCGATTCCCTTTTCCCCAGTATTGCTATAATTGATGGTTATTTGGTAGATGCGTTGTCAAATTTATCTGAATTGCCCGAGGGGGTGTTCGTTGGGAGGTTGTCGAATTTGAATTCGGAGGTTTTGATGGAAAAGGTGGCGAAATACGTTTCCAATTTTAAGGGGGACTTGTTTTGGTCCCTCAATGGTGTGGGTGCTCCTGATTTGATTCTTGTGTATGTGCCTGAGGGCTGCAAGGTTGAGAATCCGTTGCATTTAAGGTTCATTTCGATGAATTGGAGCGAAAAGGGTTCAAAAACTCTGCCAGTTTCTAACCCGAGAGTGCTGGTTTTGGTGGAGAAAGGTGGGGAGATTAGTCTAGTTGAGGAGTATGTTGGTGGAGATGGGGATGCCAGTTGTTATTGGACGAATTCGGTTATGGAAGTTGTCGTTGGGGATGGGGCGAAGGTCAGCCACTCTTACATCCAAACACAGTCATTAGGTGCTGCACATGTTAAGTGGACTTCAGTTCGCCAGGTTGGTAGTTGTCCATCTACTTCTTGAGCTTGTCTTAGTTGATTGCAGGTTGCAATTCGTTTTGTGCTTTTAATGCTTGTCTTTTCACATTCGGATGCATTTGACTGCTCTGCATCATGAGTGCTATAGACTACGAAGAAAATGAATTGATACTAGCATTTGAGAAGGGTAGAAGATCATTACTTGAATTCAATCTCTGACAGCGAGTCGATCATGTAGATGTTGATTCATGTCCCTTCATTTGGTGAGATCTAGCATAACTTATTGATTCTATAGAAGCAGAGTAATAGGCTGTAACTGCTAATATAAATCAATTTTTGCATTTACAAGCCAAATGCTTGTGTAGTCGTTGCTGTTTATCTGGAAAAAAGGAACCTTTCATGACTACTTAATTCCTTTTCTCTTGTTTCCCTTGCCAATTCTATAAGGCAAGCATATGGCAGATAGATATTCCATTTCTTGACTTGTGACTCATAAAATGGTTTTTAGCCTACTGATGGCACAGGCAGTTGAGAACATACAATTGAAAATTGATGCACTGTTAACTTAAACAGTGATCTTTTACATAATAACTTATCAACATGAAAAATATGCATGATGCAAGGATTGGTAATTTCATATTAACTTCATTATGCTCCTTGTAAGCTGTCCTGCATCTGTCTCCTTGGTAATTTCATTAGTTTTTAGTTTCTGCTTGGGTTCAGTTAACTTGGGATTATTTGCAGGAATCTACAAGTGTCTATGAGTTAACTGAAGTGAGCACTGGTGGAAAACTGAGCAGGCACAATGTCCACGTGCAACAAGAAGGGCCAGATACTGTAACAGAGTTATCAACATTTCACTTATCAATCGGTGATCAGTTGCAAGACTTGCATAGTAAACTTGTCTTGGACCATCCACGGGGTTTTTCAAGGCAACTTCACAAGGTTATTGTAGCACATTCGCTAGGCCAGGCCGTTTTTGATGGAAACGTTCAAGTCAATAGGTATTGGAGTTTCCTCTTGACCTTTGGAGTTACCAGTACCTTGCTGCATAGGGTTAATGAGATTTTGTTTGTTCTATTTGTCATCGCTTGCTCATTTTATCATGATGCTTGATTGAACTACCCTGAGATTGTCTTTTGCTTGCACGGTTCTTAACCAATCAAGCATATGATTGTGACAGTTATTGAGGTGATGCCAAGATGATCTATATTATGCAGATAACTGTTAATGTTGACTTATTGCGATTTTCTAGTGTGTACATGTAGAAGAAAACAATTTATGGAAGTTGTTGAAACATTCTGTTCTCTATATAGATTCTAGATGTATATTACCAGGCAAACTTAATCCAGATGGCTAATATGTTGTAAAAATGTGAATTCTCAATCCTGGTATGATGCATTGATTCTTTGTAGTGAGAATACATTTTGCACAAACCGAAGGATGCACTTTTTAGCAATTTTGTTCGTCAAAGTGCTTACAATATTAGTGTCAACAAATACTGGTGCTTATTTTTGCTTGATATCTCTGTTTTAAGTAGCACAAGTATTATATGAATATTTTATGTCGTCTTCACTTTTTACACATTTCAGATGATTCTCAGTACAATTGCAGTGAATATATTGATCCATATATTTTTTAACACAGATATGCCCAGCAGACAGATGCAGGACAGCTTACAAGGAGCCTCCTTTTGGAGCCTCGAGCAACTGTCAACGTGAAACCAAACCTCCAAATCATTGCAGATGATGTCAAGTGCTCCCACGGAGCTGCAATCAGTGATTTAGAAGAGGACCAGCTCTTCTACTTCCAAGCACGTGGTATTGACAAGGCTGCTGCAAGAAAGTCTCTGATTTTCTCATTTGCAGCTGAGGTGGTAGAAAAATTCCCTTTCGTTACTCTCCAAAAGAAAGTTGAGAATCTTATTAGAACGTTGCTTGATCCTAAACTGCCTTCAAGGTAAGGATTGATCTATTGCTTAAAATTATGATGTCAATTTCTTAATCATGGAAGCCTTAGGTGTTTATTGTCTGATTTTGGAACGAACCACTATTTTCAGCGTATAAAAGTGAGGAAGATTTTTCCAGTTACTGGTTCTGCACAAGCTGCAAAAGTGGATCAGAACATGGCAGCATTACTAAGGAAAACGGTAACGTTCCCTTCGACTAAATTATCATATGATTGATCGAAATGTGATTTATTTTCTCCACTTCTCTTACATTGTATCGGCTTGGAAACTCCCATACCAATTAGCTGTAGAATATAGGATGAATGAGATACTAATAATGTCTTGTATCTTGAGGGAGAAAATAATCGATATCGATATATTGGTATATGTATAGACAGCTTCTCTCTTAACAAACTTGATGTAGAAAGAGAGGCTAGTCAGAAAATAAGCACAGCTTTTAATTTGGTGATGAGCTATAGTAGAATCCCCTTGGAATAACATCTCCATTTGTATTTATAAGAAGCTAGAGAAAATATTTATCAGCTTCTCAACATTTTATCTGTCTTGTTTAATGTGGAAATATTCTATTTAAAGTTAGGCCTTTTAGATTCAATTTCCATCGAGTTTGTGTGAGTAGTTTTTCCATTGAATGTGAGGGGATGTGTTTCGCTATATGCGTGAGTTGTTTCTGACTTATTTGCCAATAGGGATGAAAGTCGAATCAAATAACTCGATATTCTACAGTGTGCTTGTTCGTTAAAAATTCATTTGAGCTCGGTTCGATAAGATTATCAAACAAGCTTGAATATAATTGTGTGATTGATAAGATTTGAAGTTCGGCTCAAACTGAAGTTCGATAAGGAAAAATAGAGTAAACATGTGCAAACATATCAAAGTAGTTGATTCGACTCTTGTTCGACTTGATTAAGCTTGTTTGAGCTCGACTTGATATGTAATCAAACAAGTTCAAACAAATAATTATAAAGTTCGATATTATTTCAAACAATGTTGCACAAGTCAACATTCGGATCGACTTATTTGTGATTATATTTGTCGATTGAGTTTGATAGGTTTCAATTTAGTTATTGGTGTAATTTGAACTGTATTTTTCCTTTTTTTCGAAAAAAAAAAGATTACTGATGAAATTATATTTGAATGCGATGTTTTCATATATTCTGAACCTAATGAATCACAGAAAGTAGTTGAGTGATAAATATCCCATTTCGTATCTCTTTTTTAGTGATCCGTTTCCGAGAATAGATGTGTGCCTCAGCTGCGGTTGCAAAATATTTGGGGAAGATTGTTAAATCTTGTGGTAATTATTCTACGGTAAAAAAAAATGAAATAAATGAATAAAATGCTAGGGGTCTAAGCAATAATTTAATTTCTTATGAATATTTATTATCAACCTAAACCTTTATCTAATACAGTACCTTGGTAAATATTTACCTTAAATGCAACACGAGTTAAGATAGCTCAAGCTTTCTTCAGTAAATTACTAGATTATATCAAATAAAATTTCAATGTTTTTCTCTTTATTTTCAACTTTCTGTTTTACCTAGATTGCAAGATTGTGTAGACCCCAATATTCGAAACTTTTTTGCATCAGTTGGACCAATTCTATCAATCTAGTGTGAGAAAAAAAAATCCTCGTCATTCCTGTAGTTAGCTGCTTCCCAATTATTGTCATAGTTGTATAGACACATACTTCAAATTTAATGATATCGTATATAAATTTCATAATCAGAATTTAGAACCATTAAATAACCATAATATAAAAAAAAATGAGATAATATGCAAAAAAGAAAGTCCCTAGTGTATAGTATTAGATGGGATCATGGGAATACCCCTAAGTTTTTTGTGCAAAAATATAAAAGGAAAAAACCTTTTTTTTTGTTGCAAAAATTCCTTATCTAACACTAGCTACAAAGAATATATACGAACTAGACAAGTCATTTCTACACTATGTGATAGCGTGACAAATATTGTGTGATATAATTATATGGGTAAAATGTTGAAGTAGACAAAAAATAATAACAAATTGTTTTTTTTTTTAGTAAAGTTGAATCCGATCAAGTGTTATCGATCGGATTCATATTACTTCTTTACTAGGAAAATATTGTGCTAATCTTATTTTAACTCCAAAAATATATTACACTAATTATATTATACTGCTCTTCTAATCGTACTATACGTCACAAGATCTTCATAGAACTCTTGCGGTGGCGATTGTATTATCTCTGCATGAATGTAACTTGTAAGGAGGAAAACTTTTTGCCACTACAAATCACCCTCTTTATTAAACTATATTTCATATCTTTAAGTGACTAAAAATACACCATTTACACAAAAAAATTTATTTTCACTTTAAGAAAAGAAATAGCGAATATTTAAGTGATTCAATTTAAAACTTGGAATTTATTATCCATGACATTTAATTCAGCCAAAAATAAAAGGATAAATTATATTTAATATTCCAACGTTTACAACTTATAAAATGACGTGAGTTCCGAAAGTCCAATAAAATTCGATTGTGAAATCTCCTTTTGGATACCGAAAGTCCAATAATTTTTACAAACTAATGATAATTTCAAGCAAGATTTAACATTTTATGTAGAAAAACAAGCAATATTTATTGTCTATGTATTCTCCGACGTGATAACTCAGTCTTTAGTTGTCGGAAAAACTTGCGGAGGCTAGGATTGTTATAAAATAAAACATTGGGGTAAAATTGTTGCTTAATATAGGTTGATGTATAATTGTTATAAGATAATTTCCAGACGTCTGCACTATACTGCAATATCTCTATCACTAAAATACCGCAGAATTTGTATTACATTTCCAGATGTCTGAACTATAATTTTACACCAAAAGTTTTTATGTTCCATAATGTTCTCTTTTATAATTAATGATATATAATATATATTTATGTATTTATTTCATGTTAATTTATATATTTATTACCTTTTATGTAGATTTTATTGTTGGTGTAATTTTATCAAATTCAATTTTATATTTTTCAACATTTGCATTTAATTAAATAATTATATATGATAAATTTTAATATTAATACAAAATAAATTATAAATAACATACACAAAATGAATAAAACTAAGGGCTAATATAAAAATAATATAAAAAATAGAAAAAAAAACAATAAAAAAATATAGCACATAGGAGAGAGGGACGTCAAATACCATTTTGCAGTTAAGTATACCGTGGCCATTGGAGCAAATTTTTACCCTAGAAGTTTCCAGTGGCCACTAGAGATAGCATAAGTTGCAAAGATTAGGTATTAAGTATCTATACATATATTAAGGTAAAATCGTGTGATAAATAATAGTTTTGAAATAAATCGTTGTCTATTACACGATTTAATATTTATATTTTAGATAACGATTTTTGTATAATAGACAACGCTTTTAAGTTTATAGACAACAATATTGACTTTTATTGTTGTAATTTTTTTTTATTTTTGCATTTTCCATGACGGTTTAACTACAATTGTTGTATTTTAATAAATTTTTTCAATATTTTTTTACTTGAAAATTTGAGATTTGTAACATATATATTTTTTTAATCTTTTTATGTATAGGTGGAGGACTTATGGTACTCTACATTTGTCGCCTAAAAATAGTTTCCAATTGTGTTGCACTATAACAACAACAACAACAACAACATAATTTGTAATAATTTATTATTTTTCTATTTCAATTTCATCATTTAAAATAATTAAATAATTATATTTTTTTACTCTTGTCATATATTTAAAGAAATCAAATGTTCTTTAATCGTGGAAAAATTATACATTGCTATTTATAAAATCGTGTAGTTTGAAATATTCCAATTCAATCTTTTTTAACATGGATTTTCATTTAGTTTCCAAAATTTATTTTTATTTTTGTTTGTCGTAACTACACAAAAATGATCTTCTTATCTAATTAATTAGCACATGTGCATATTATTTTATTAATTGTTAAAAATTAAACACAACATATAGAATTCTAAAATAATCATAATATTATCGATCTAAAAAATAATAATAATTTGTGCATCGCACAAGGAAAATACTAGTAATTTATACAAAATAAAAAAATAAGATATTATCATATTTTAGCCTGACGTTTCAAGTAATTCATAAAAATATCCTGATTTTTATTAATAATTATTTAATATCCGACCTTTTAAATATATAATAAATTTAGCCTAACTTATAATTTTGATTTATATTAAAACAGATGGTGTGGAGTGAAATATAATTTTATTTGATTAATTAATGTGACACAAGTACTTTCAATCCCTTTAAAAGTTTCTGGTCAAAAGATACATGTTATAAGTCCGATAAGTAATTTTTAGGCTAAATTTATTATATATTCATTAAATTGATATTTATAAAAATTAGGACATAACACCCCTGAAAAATATATAGCAGCTGCATATATCAACTTGACTACTACTGCAAACTTGAGATAAGGTTGCAGGAAAAATATCGCAGCACCGAAAAAGAAAAAGAAAAAGAAAAAGAAAAGAAAAAAAAACTAGTAGCATAGCATGGATTAGATATTTCAGTTTTCCATTCATTCAAATTTCTCGAAGCTCTCTGCTTCACTCCCACTCTCTCACTCCAATTCCATTTCAATGGCAACAAATCTCTCAACACCGCCTCTATCACCCTATCTCCCCTCTGACAACCACCATCACCACCGCCGCCGCCCTTCTCCACTTCGACTTCCCACCAAGAAAAGATGCACCATTTCTTGCAGCTCTTCGAAAAGAGCGCCTTCACCGCCTTCGGCCGTCGCCGGCGAGAAACACAGCCCATCTTTGGCCGAACAGCTCAAGCCCTTATCCACCACCATTCTTTCCGACCAACCCAACGAAGCCAATCTCTTGTTGAAACCAAAATCCACGTGGGTTAATCCCACTAAGCCTAAACCCTCCGTGCTTTCTCTCCAGCGCCATAAACGCTCTTCTTCTCACTCACACAATCCCCAAATCAAGGACCTCAGGAATTTTGCCAAGAAATTGAATGACTGTGAGGAATCCGATTTCTTGGCTGTAATTGGGGGATTCCCTTATCCGCCCACGAGAGAGAATGCGCTTTTGCTGCTCAACAGCTTGCGTCCATGGCAGAAAACGCTTCTCTTCTTCGATTGGGTGAAGGCCCAAAGCGCGTTTCCTATGGAAACCATATTTTATAATGTCACTATGAAATCTTTGAGGTTCGGCCGGCAGTTTCAGCACATAGAGAGTCTTGCTCTAGAGATGATAGAGAAGGGGATCGAGCTCGATAACATTACCTATTCCACGATTATCACGTCTGCCAAAAGGTGTAATCTTTTTAGTAAAGCTGTGGAGTGGTTTGAGAGGATGTATAAAACTGGAGTGATGCCTGATGAGGTCACTTATTCTGCTGTGTTGGATGTGTATGCGAAGTTGGGGAAAGTGGAGGAGGTGATGAGTTTGTTTGAGAGAGGTAGGGCGAGTGGCTGGAAGCCTGATGCTATTGCTTTTTCTGTTCTGGCGAAGATGTTTGGTGAGGCAGGGGATTACGATGGTATTAAGTATGTTTTGCAAGAAATGAAGTCTCTTGGGATTCAGCTGAATTTGGTGGTGTACAATACGTTGTTGGAGGCATTAGGAAAGGCTGGGAAGCCTGGTTTGGCGAGGAGTTTATTTGAGGAGATGGTGGATTCGGGGCTTGCTCCCAACGAGAAGACGCTGACAGCATTGATCAAGATATATGGGAGGGCTAGGTGGGCTAGAGATGCATTGCAGCTTTGGGAGAGGATGAGGTTGAATGGGTGGCCTGTGGATTTCATCTTGTATAACACATTATTGAGCATGTGTGCTGATCTGGGATTGGTTGAAGAGGCAGAGACACTGTTTGAGGACATGAAAGGATCGGTGAAATGTAAACCGGATAGTTGGAGCTACACTGCAATGCTTAATATATATGGGAGTGGGGGGAATGTTGATAAGGCCATGATTTTGTTCAGGGAAATGTCTGAGGCCGGGGTAGAACTTAATGTCATGGGATGCACTTGTTTGGTTCAGTGTTTGGGGCGAGCGAAGAAAATTGATGACTTGGTGAGTGTGTTTGAGACTTCCATGGAGACTGGAGTGAAGCCGGATGATAGATTGTGTGGTTGCTTACTCTCGGTTGTATCATATTGTGAAGGTGAGGATGTAGATAAGGTTCTTGCTTGTTTAGAGCAAGCAAACCCGGAATTGGTTGCGTTTGTGAAGCTGCTTACTAGAGATGAGAGCACTGACTTTGATGTTGTGAAAGAAGAGTTCAAACGCATACTAAGTAACACAGCTGTTGAATCCAGGAGGCCCTTCTGCAACTGTTTGATTGATATATGCCGAAATAGAAACTATCATGAGAGAGCTCATGAGCTCCTGTATTTAGGATCTCTGTATGGTTTGTACCCTGGTTTGCATACCAAGACTCAAGAAGAGTGGCGGTTAAATGTCCGATCACTATCAGTCGGTGCTGCTCAAACTGCATTGGAAGAATGGATGGGCACTTTAGCTAGAATTGTGCAGCGCCAGGAAACTTTGCCTGCATTGTTCTCTGCTAACACGGGATCGGGAAATCACAAGTTCTCTCAAGGTTTGGGGAGTGCCTTCGCATCCCACGTGGAGAAACTTGCAGCTCCCTTCACAGAAAGCGAGGGGAAAGCTGGTTTGTTCACTGCTACACGAGAAGATTTAGTATCGTGGTTGCAATCCAGGGCTCCTTCGGTTATGACCACAGCATGTACAAACTGACTGTAGTTACGAAGGCGCCAATGCAAGCCTTAGAACATTACCTGTCATTGTAACTTGGCAATACTGTATTAAGGCCTTAAATTGTATGTTATAGGCAATTGATATTTGAAAGTAATTTTAAGGCAATGTTTCTTAGATGAATGACTTGTTAAAATCCCTTCTACACATTTTTATTACTTGCACTGCTGTTAGAGCCTACAGAATCATCTAATAGTAAAATAAGATAATGCTGGCTGCTTTTGTTATAATCCTAATTCCTAAGAGAGTAATATCTGCGGCACTCCAAAATGAAGGCACAGTTTCTGATTGATAGCCATCTATTCATTTTGTTGTTACTATTCTATTATCTCATTCGTTCTCATTTGATTTGAATTTTCCTTTCGACTCTTAACTTTATATATGGGGTTGGTTGAACATGAAGGGGAGGTACTGTGACAGTGTATTCAAGGAGGCAGAAGGTGTCAAGTTTACAACCAGTATAAGAAGGCAGTAAGGTTACCAGGTAATGTGATTCTTGAAAATCCAGCCACAAAGCATTTCCAGTTTGTGATATTCATGCTTTATGTATTTAGTATTTCAACACTGGAGTGAGGTTCTAGGTCCTCCAGAATCCATTATGCTATTTTTTCTCAGTTAGTGCCGACTGTGTTTGTCATCCTCTAGGTGATACTTGAATGAAAATTTATACCTGAACTAGGATACTGAACTTGCCTTTATGTACGGCCAAATTCTTTCTCATACGAGAGAGTTTGACTACTTGTGGTTGGTGTTGCTGGCATCATCTCGACTCTGAGTTACCATAGGATGATTGGACCAAAAAATAAACGAGAATAAAGGCCATTCAATTAATCAGAAATACCTATGACGAAGATGTATCATGTATGGATAAATTTGGTGATTCTTAATGCTCTCTTTCATTCAATGGAGTTGAGGATTGTTTTTCCTGAGCCTAATCTATTAACCCAGGTGAGAATGATAATATGTCTAAATACCCCATCCCACAGCAGATAGACATCTCTCGGTCCTATAATGAGAATAGAACTTTCACTTAAAGTCAAACAAGATAATGATACGGTTTGAACATGGAACTCATGCTAGCTCATAATTTGTCATTGTAGTTTGATTAATCAGCATTTAAAAATCATAAAAGTCTCGGAAGGGAAAACAACAAAAAAAAGTCAGTACACGCTAACTGAGTGATATAATCTTGATGCCTGCAGTAGTAGCCTGTAATTACTTGAACCAGCAAAAATGTCAGTGTTTTTGTGTCTTCTGCATGCCATATGCACCACCATTCATCCATTCTAGCTACTTCTGGCACCAATAAAACCCTTGTCTTATTATTTGTATCTATGGAGTTAGGTAATTGTTGGATCAAACATTATGCTGGGCACTGGAGATTGTAGATCTGGTGTGACATAGTTTGACAGTGGTGCCGCTTGAGAAATGAAATAAAGAAACTGCATGCGTCTGTACTTCACCTTTTCTGTAAGGGTAAGGTACTCATATGCAAAGTAATGGACTAACTCTGTATGTTGAAGCATCACCATATGATTCTCTTACAAAGCTTGTAGCCTGACAGGAGGGCGTTAACTGCATTAACTAGGAAAGAAGCAAAAGACAGGCAGACAGAGGCTACTGAAGCACTCCAGAGTGAATTTCCATTATCCATCTGTTGGATTACTGGTACAGCAACAGAAGATGCTGAAACAAGGAGATATCCTGCTAACTGGTGCATGATAGGTAATAAGATAATGAAGATGGGCAGCCTCAACAATAAATAGAAGTAGAAATGCTGAAATTTAACAGTCCCGACAATAAAGCGAAACAGAAATACTGAAATTTGCTAGACCTGACTGCTCGTTTGGCAGGCTATTAATCGATTCAAAGGGGGTTTTCAGTATGTGACTCTGGCTATTTTATTCCAAAAGTCCCATATTTCTCAAGTATTCTTAAATTCGGATGCGACCAATAAATTGATATTTAGTAAAATATGTCTCTAAAGACGCAAAAACTATGAACCGTGCTGCTGTGGCATTTATCCTATGGTTGCTTTTGTACAGCTTGAAGTTGCTATAGCATGAGAATGGTGCTTAATTCTTTTTCTTGTAAAGGTTTCCACGGGAAGATCGAAAGTGAATTTGCTATGGAAATATAGTTACCAGGGACAATTCTATTCCTGACGCATCCTTGATATTGTAATTTTAGCTACATAATTTCATCTATCCTTTAATCTTCATGTTCCCAGTAACACGAGCTATTCATGTCATTTGACAGAATTGGTGCACCTTATACTTGGTTTTTCCCACAAGTTGCTCATTTGCATTGATATATCTGAAGTCTTGTAATATTAACTTATTAGTTGGACATCCGGTTCCTATTTATATGTGAACCCCATCTTTGGTTTTGTATGGTACGAACCTTTGAGCCAAGATTTCTACTACAGTACTACTCTCTATTGCTAATGATAAGCTTCTTGTCCTTTGCTCTTATGCAGGCATGAAATTATTGAGGCTCTATGATGAACTTGTACAAGTTAATGAAAAGTTGTCATCACGGAGACTACGGTTACCTGATCAAAAATGAAGCTGATAAAGTCCGATGTCTTGTCTGAGACGAAAATGCCTCTATGCGCGATATCACAGATATTTTTGAAGATCTGATAGGCAGCATAAAGGACTGTGAAAATGTTTGCAGTGACGCAGTACCTGTGCACAGCAAGCCAAATAATTTATGTCAATACATATATTTGTACAAGATTGCAGAGCTTGAGCTTACAGTAATTCAGGGTATTGCTTGAGCTTCGCATTTGTTGATGGTAGCGCAACCAGGGAGAGAGCGGAGCCAAAGGACAAAACGAGAGAGAGACCCCTAAGGAAGAGACTGGCAGTCTGAATCGGAGGTCGAGAGCTCCACCTGGTTGAAGCCACTGAAAAGGAGAATGGAGACGGCGTTGGCAACGGGGGCTGTGCTGGTGAATAGGCTGCAACTGGAGAGAAGGTAACACCAGACATTGATCCACACTCTATAAATGTAAGATTTTTTCTTTCATTTCTGTTTCCTATATGTACACCTGCTCTTTCTTAAACAATGCTTTATAACATATTTTCTTATCTAACAACTTTGTTTAATGATACAAAAATTTGGCTCAATCATCAGTTAGTTGTTTAACAACACAGTCAACGGCATCGTTTTAGTGTGTGTTGTGTTCGTAGAAGCCAAGTTTTATGACTTTTAGGGAATTAAAATTGTTGACTTGATGTTAGCCTCTTATAAGCACAGAGATTGACTATATATTATGCTTCTGATAGTGTGACAAAGATTATTTCAGTTTTCTTTAAATGTTATTAGTTGGTGTTTCTATAATTTTAACAAGTATTAGGTGAGAAGGAAGACTATTCTTGCAAAAATATAAATTAATTATTCCTCCATTTGCAATACTTATTACAATAATCAGCAGATAATTGAAGAGAAAAAGAAACTGAAACAAGATGCTCTCTCAAGCAATTCATCAGACACACGGCGTGGGATTAAAAAAGGGAGTAAAATAATGGGACCAAATCCTATGCAGCAAAGTTGTGTTACATACTTTGCAACACCATTAACTTTATTAGTTATTCTTTCATTTTAACGATATAATATGTGTAATTAAAAATCTAGCAATGTAATGGGATGAATATTCACATTTCAATGGCTGGTAACCCTAATGAATAAAATATGAACGGCTGTCATATGAGTGATTTAATATTATTATCATAATTTATAATTTATAAATAAAATATATGAATTTACTTAAAATTGACATTTGTGAAAAATCGAGTACCATTCTGATGATAAGTATTTTGTTAATGATTAGTAAGTTTTTATATTTTACGTAAGAAACAAATTCTATAATATTATAGTTTTTTGAATTATTATAGAATTTGATGAATCATGAATAAATTATTATTGTGCTTTAAACAAACTTATAAATTTCTCACATTTAAATATTTTTTTATTATTTATCATCATTTTTAATAATTTTTTTAAAAAAATTCTTACAATTTTTTTACAAATGATTGATAATTTTTCAGTTTTTATATAATTTATAGTGTCTAGTTCTCATGCGCACTATGCTTGGTGTGAGAACTAAGTAAATATTTATTTGTTATAATTTTATCGCTTATCTTAGTGTATTTTAGTGCTAATTAGCACTAAATAAAAGTAATAGTAAAACACAACAATATAAGTAATAAAAAAAAGCACTAAAACACAATAACATGAGCAATAAATTATAGTAAATAATCATGTGTTCGGGTTCTCTCACCAAACTTAGAACACATTTGAACTAAATCATATATATATATATATATATAGGAACTTTTTAACAATTGTGTCAATAAATAACTATTTAAGAACTACTTAAGTCGATAATATTATTTGTCCTAGGACAGAGACACAATATTGATGTCTTGAATTCGAAATCTAACACTCATCTGTTTGTTGGAAATACAAGTGTATTTTCTTGTTTTATCATTAAAGGAAGTTTAATTTTTCCTCCGTAGCCCTAATATATCCCTTAAGGCATTGTTTACTTTGATGGATAATGATGGATTAAGACCCGTAATGAATGAGCTTTGTATGCCTATTTGTGGGATATGTATCCCACCTAAAGAGGTGGAATATGATTTATCCATCCTCTTATTCTCTAAACTATCTAAACACTCAATTGTAAATCCTTAAAGTAAACAAGCCCTAAGGGTGTTAGCACAGGACTTGTGCTACTCACTTTTTTGCACTTCACTTCTGTAAACCTCCATTTTTGAGCAACTCCTTTGAAATGCATTTCTTCTTTTCTTTTTGATCTATGAGTTATATTATGATTATTGCTTGATTCACACTTTTAACTGAAAAAAAAAAAAAGAAAGAAAACGCCGATAATATTTACTAATGAATATAAATCACACAACATCTTCAAATCAAAGTGCACACCATCAAAAAATCCAGGTCAAATCCCGTATCAGCCTGTGTTACATCTGTTGTGTCAGAGCTATTAGTTTTTTTATTTTTTTTAATGTATCCTAATTGGAGATGAACCCTAAATAAAAATTTAAAGTAAAATTAAATTAAATTATTTTTTTAAATAAAATAGGTTTAACACTTGAAATATTATTGTAATTATATGATTAGTATGATGGAATGGAATCAAATTCCCACGTCCATTCTCATTCCTATTCCTATGACTGGTATAATTTAGTCCTATGACTGGTATAATTTTTTCAATTGGGAATGGTCATTCCCGAAGAATCCCCGTTACCATGAAGGAATCCCGATAACATTTTATGCTGCAGAAGTGGGAGAATGAATAACTAGTTATTTTTGATTGATTTATTTGAACTGATGCAAGAATTATCACATACAACATGCAAAGTACAATAATATGAGGGGCATTTGCCCAGAAATGAGCTGTAAAATACAGAAATCTTTCGAAATGCACGACGCGTGGCTGTGGAAGGCCAGGAGCTCAGCGGAGCTTCAGATTAAGGCTTGGACTGATATCCCCATGGATTCTGGCTTGCCCACTTCCATTGATCCCTACACATTTCATCGATGCCATATTTCGCCCTGAAAAATTAACATGGAAAAACCACCCTCAAATATCTAGGTTTAGAGATCACAATCACAAACAATGATGCATGGTTGTATAAAGGTTTACAAGAACTCATAGCTCAAGTACAGAAACATCATCAGCAAAAATGCATGTTAAAATGAAGTGAATATATGAGAGGAAAGAGGTAGATACTTACTTCCAACCAAGCTCTTTCTCAGCTTTCTCTGTCGATGCATAAACAGCCGTTGCATCTCCTGGTCGTCTTGGGCAGAGCTTGATAGGGAGTTTCTGTGAGGAAGTGAGAATGTTAGAAGCATGTGTAATGTGTAGCAGTTGATGTTTTCTAGACGGGGCGAGAGAAGGATGGAAATTCACCTTGCCCGATGCCTTCTCAAAGGCCGCTACCATTTCAAGAACGGATGTGCCACGGCCAGTCCCCAAGTTGTAGGCAACACAACCTTAAACGAAACATGCGTTGGATTAATTAGTATGCATACAGCGTTATAATCAAATCAATGAAATAATGTAATCACCTATGTCCTCGCGTTCTTGAAGCTTCTCCAGTGCTACTACATGACCATCTGCCAAATCCATAACATGGATGTAGTCTCGAACCTGTTGAAGAAGAAGCTGTCAACGCGATAAACTCTGAACTGCAGTACGGTTCACAATCAATATCGAATGTAATTTCTTTGAAGAACTGAACTAAAAGGAATCCCCTGTCCAAACATGGTGGAAAAAGCTCAACAACGGAAGACTCGTTTATGAAGAGCAAAACCACATACCGCGCTACCATCAGACGTGGGATAATCATGACCATAAACATTTAGCTCAGGTAATCTACCAACAGCTACTTGTGTTATGTAAGGCATGAGATTGTTGGGGATTCCCTTTGGATCTTCACCAAGCATGCCACTCTCATGTGCCCCAACGGGGTTGAAGTATCTAAGCAATATTATTCTCCATTCTTGGTCAGCCCTCTGCAGATCTCGGGCAATTTCTTCAAGAAAGAGCTAATAAAAGGAAGAAAATGCTTCATTTAGGATTGAACTCGAACAACATTCTCTCTAGACCAGATTTTGAAATTGCAACTGGTTTTAAGATCGATTAAAGAGGACAGACCTTTGTGCGACCATAAGGATTCATTGCCTTCAAATCAAAATCTTCGACACAAGGAATTTTATCGGGCTGACCATAAACCGTTGCAGATGAAGAGAAAACCAACTACAAACACGATCAATTCCCATGTGAGTAGAGATAAGTTTGCCATTGTGATATAGCTACATGTCGAAAGAGAATATGTAAAAATCTAAGTAGACAGCTGTCAATAATCAAACAAGAGAGATCACAGTAATTTTCCCTAAACAAAATACATAAAAAGAAATGCTGATGAATAATAGCAAAGCATTTAATTACATATGTCATTTAAATAATAGCTAAGCTTCTTGGAAGATGAATTCACTCCTTTATTATAGTTTTCATAATTTTCCTATATTGATCATGTATATATGAAGATACAGTGTTACTAAAGTAAAAAAGACATACCTTCTTACAGTTATATTTTGCCATTACTTTGTATAAATTAATAGATCCAACCAAATTGTTGTCGAAATATCTCATAGGATTAGCGACACTCTCACCGACAGCTTTAAGCCCGGCAAAATGGATTACTGCATCTATCCTATGAAAAAAAATTCAGAATTATACACACATCTCTAATAATTTTAAAGATAACAAAAGACAAATTAATAACACAGATCATGATTTGCTCTGAAGAACATCACTCCTAAATTAAGTCAAACATAAGCAAACAAGAAAATTGCATTACTTGCTCTGAGAAAACAATTTCTCCAAATCCTCCACGTTCCTGATATCTCCCTGCAATAATCGAAAACCAAGATTCCATCAGAACTAATTCAAAATATACATACAATCATCAGCCTAACCAAGAATATCTTAACAAAAATGGGAGAGAGAAAGAGAGAGACCAAATGAAAGTCGAGATTGTGGGAGAGTTGGGGGCCTATCAAGTGCCTAACTCTGTCAACTGCTTCTTGGACAGCATTGTCGAGGTTGTCTAAAACAGAAACCTTAAACCCCTGTTTCAGGAGCTGCACCGCCGTGTGTGTGCCGATAAACCCTGCACCCCCCGTCACCAAAATCCTTTCTTTGGTAGCCATTTAATTTTTCACAAATATGATTAACAAATTACCCCTCGTGCTATTTGAGTGTGTATATATAACCTGATATTGCGGGGGGAGTATTTTGATAGATAGATAAGTGCGCCGTGTGGGTGATGAGTCAGTAAGAGAGAGAGAGAGAGAGTGTGTGTGATCAAACAAAGGAATTCTCCGAGAGTAAAAACGTGAAACCCAAAATTACATAAAGAAATCCGAATTGGAGGGTTGCTGTGTTTGAAAGGAATGTTAATCATTGACGTTGTTGGTTGGGCAATTACAATCTCACATGCGTAGTTTAAATATGAAAAATGAGTGGTATTACCACACCTTTTCCAAAACTCCATAAATGAAAACGTCGAACTCTCCGCATGTACGGTAAAGTTTCGCGAACAACCGTCCTACATAAGTCCTTATGTCATACGGGTGTGTTATGATTAGGGAGGTGCAAAATCAAACAAAAACTAAAAAAATCGAACCAAATCAAGCTATTTAGTTCAGTTGATTTGGTCATTTTTTCTTTAAGTTTGGTTTGATTTTAAATATTTAAACTAAAATATAGTTTGCTTCGATTTCGTTTTAGATAAAAAATATTTTGGTTAAAATCAAACCAACCAATATATATATATATATATTATATTTATAATTTTAATATTAATTAGGGATAAATTTTACTTTTAGACCCACTAGAATAAAGTAAAAACAATTTTGGTCCCATATCTTTCATTTTTGGTCTCATAGTTTATTGGTTCGATAATTTAGGTCCCATATCTTATGTTTTTTATCCCATAATTTAATAGTTCGACATTTTTGGTCTTAAGTTTTTTTTTTCAACATTTTTAGTTCTAAAACTAACAGTATATTTTTTCTTATATTTTTTTTCGATGTTTTTTCCGTATATTTTGTCGAGAATTTTGCTGAACAAAAACTGTATATTAGCAAGAAGTTGAAATGGTTTTGTTAGGCATTTTGCTTAAAGTTTTTGAGATATTATGTTATTTTATTAGGTATTATGTTAAATTTTTTGCTAGATATTTTTCTCTTTTTTTTATTAATCATTTGCTGAAAAAATGAAGTCAAAATGTCCTTTGAATAAATAAATAAATAAAAATACACACACACACACACAACACTTGGGACTAAAAATGTTGAAAAAAAAAATATTTGGGATCAAAAGTTTCAAGTTAATAAACTATGAGACAAAAAAGAAAGATATGAACCAAAAGTTTAAATTAATAAATTTAAAGGTATAATACACCTAAATAATATTAGTAGTTATTGATATAATTATGCACATGCGCTTAATATGTTTCTTGATTTCTTCCAACAGTTTCACCATGAATTGGATAATGTCCACTGACCCAATTATTTTGTTGATATACATTTTGAATAGTCCAATCAATTTGTGAACTCCCATATGTGTAAGAAGCATATGAATCTTGGGACATATGACTATGATCAGTGCCACTCATATTCATAGAATCAAGATTTGGCAAATAATTTATATTCAATCTTAGATTTTAATTTCGTGTGATATATGGGGAGAAAAATTTTAGTGATTTGTCCATCATGTCCTCTAACTGAAAAAATGAAAAAATAAAGTCGGTGCACGTGCATCTCACTTTTCTTTCTAAGACATCCGTTAATTCCCCGTCTTCTTTCTCTTATATTTTTTTGCAAAGTGAATGTCTTTATAAAGCAAAGAATATTGCAACTCAACTAATTACATTGAAGACCTAAAAAAAATCACAAAAATATATAGTATTAAATAAAAATCAAAATATATTATAGAAATATTAAAAAAATCGCAATATATTGCGATATCTTGCGATATTTTGCGATATCTTGCGATATATTGTGATATATTGCGATTTCTCGTCGATACTCGGGAAAAAAGATATTCCCCCCAATATCCGTATCGCAATGTCAATATCCGCGATATTTTCATCCTTGGTCATACACAACTGAATTATTATTTGAATGTTCATGACATTATTTTATTCATGTGTTCTTGTTCGGATTGCTTATTTATTAATTGGGTTGTTTAATGCATTAATTAAATTATAAATTGAAAGATGAATTTTAATGATCATTTGGAACACATGACACTTTAATAAATAAAAAGTGATAATAGTTGCGTGTTAGTGAATGCACATTGAATATGGAGTTTGAATACTTGAAGAGAAGATTTATATATATTATCTTTGTGAGTGTAGGTGCTAATAAAATTGGAGTTTTGATAAATAGTGAAATTGGATTGAATTTGTATTGATAAAGATTTCAAAGTCATCATTCAACATATGAACCTTACAAGCTGGGCATGGGGGTTTGCTTTCAATGCCTTAGGCTACCCCCAGTGGTGCTACTGGGGTTAGGTCATGCGAAAAAGACAAAAAGAAAAAAAAATTTAAAAGTCACAATAATCGGTGACTTGAGGCTGCCATACGCCTGAGGCATGGGGAAAAAGTGATGCCATATGGCACCCTTTCATTGGGTGCCACTTTAATTTATAGATATATATTTATAACATAAATATTTTATATAATTATAAAAAATTTAAAAAATAAAATTATATCAAAATTCATAAAAAAAATATCTATAAATATAGTCTAATATTGATATGTTTTTACACACAACTTAAAACTCTTTTTTCCTCACACATTTTCTCTCTACAAATTATCAATCCCATATTTCTTCTTTATCTTAGTCTATGGATCCAAACCACCCAAATTATTTTGATGACTCCCAAAATTTGCCAAATTTTGGATCATACTTTCACCCATAAAATTTGCCAAATTTCTTGTGTCTCATTGTAGTTTATTTAATTATGTTTCCACTCTTGTAATTTTTATTTTGTTGTGAAACAAATTATGAATTTATAATTGTATAGTTAATTTTTTGATAATTATGCAATTAAAAATAATTAATATTTTTTAAATGCAAAAGAAAAATATTATTTTAATAACATGTTCTTATTAAAAAATAAAATGATAAATATTTTATGTAGGTTGGAAGAAAATGAAAAAATAATATTTTATTTGAAGGTTGGATTGGATGAGGTCACTGATGGGAGTATAAATAATATAAAGTTGGAGGTTGTGGATGTGGAGGAGAGAAAAATTAATATTTTATTTGAAGGTTGAGTTGAAGAAGGTCACTGACGTGGTATCTTTATAGACTTGTATTCAAAGTTTCCAACTCATAGGCTAGCCTTTAGAGCCTTCAACTATACGCTCGATCTCATTAGCTTGCCACCAGAATTCTATCATTTTTTTCATTTTCTGTTGCTTATTTCCTACCAAATGTGTTCCATTTTAGCCAATTAGGTAACCACTCCCACTCAAACCATTTCTTTTCCCAATTAAAATAAGATTAAGTAATTAAAAAAAAAAATACATCCTACTACATGATTGCTATAAAATATCGCATGAGATATTCTAGTTCCAAGTGTTCCAACATTTAAAAATAAGTAGTTTTAATAATGATTATAATAAAAATAAAAGTTTTAATATAATAACCGATCGCAGTTAATATTTATTGTTAAAAATTAAATTTTTTAAAAATTATATACCATAGTTTTAAAATAATTAAGTACATTAACTAAAACATTAAAATTTAATATTAAAAATAATTATAAACCATAATTTTGTGGAATAAACTTTAAATAATAATGTAAAATTAATTTAAATCAAAAGAAATTAAAATGGAAATAAAATCAATAATTTTAATATTTGCTCGATACAAATGGGACACTCACTTTGGATTATTATCTCATATGATGAAATATATGGTTAGATAATTAAAAAAGAGGCAGAAGATAATTGTATTAATCGAAACCCATCTTCCCAAATGTGTGGGCAATAGAAAATTGTATTAACTATAACCGATCGATGTTAAATAATTTAATATTTTGTTATCGTGAGTATTTAAAAAGGGTGTTTCTATTTGCACACACTAATTTACTCTTTGCACCCCTATAAAAAAAAAGCAAAAATAAAATAAATAGGAATTGACTACTTTATCCTTTCATTGCTTCATTGCACTCTTGTTTTTACTCAATGCACCCCACAATTAAAAAATAAAAAAAATAAAATCTAAATAATTAAGAATATTCTATTAAACCCTATACAACTTGAAAATAATCATACCCAAAAAAACGGTCGACATATTGAAGTGTGAAACTATTGTGAAGTTGTGCAATTTCAGTGGCAATAATGAAAAGAGATGATGAAAAGGGCGATGAAGGAAGCAATGTAAGTCATTTTGTGTAGTTTGTTCCGGTTAAATTTTGAGTTTTTGCTATTTTCCCAGGACCTGTTTCGCGTTTTGCTCGGCTTATACAGTTTGAACACTCTTCACTGAGTTCGAATAATGAAAATCGGACATTTTCTCCATGTTCGGACTTTATAAGCCGAACATATGTGGCAATGTTCGGACTATATAAACCGAACAACACTTAGAAACATTTGAACTCGTTCGGTTTCTATAGGCCGAACATGAGCAAGTCGTGCGAATTTTTATATTCGAACACGTGTTATACAGCAGTAACTAATGTTGATTTTATTTGGAATAGGATCGAACAGAGAGCAGTGTTATGGGCCCAATCAATACAGAGTTGGTTCCTGATTTTACGGATATATTCCACACTATGGAATTGTTCGATTCTCGTGAGAGCCTGATCGGTTGGGTTCGTGAGAGAGCTATTCCAGTTGGTATTGTAGTTATTGTGCGAAGCTCGGATCCTGGTACTGATACCAGAAGTCCACGATTGGTATTATCATGTGAACGAGGTGGGTATCCTCGTGTAATGAAGAAGAAGCCTCCAACAGAACGTGATTATATAAAACAAAATTTAGATGATGATGAGGTTTCGGATGAAGGGAAAGAAAAAAAGAATTCCAGAACGAGCTCAAGAGAGACTGGGTCGAAGAGAATTGGATGTCCCTTTCGTTTGAAGGGGCATTACCTCGCAGAGTATAATCAATGGATGCTAGAAGTTGTTTGTGGTGTTCACAATCATCCAGTGGCACAATATTTGGAAGGGCATGCATACGCCGGTCGCCTGACATTGGATGAGGAGAAGTTGGTGGCTAGCTTGTCCAGTTCACATACTCGTCCGAAGCAAATATTGGCTGCACTACAGAGAAGATTTCCCGATAACAAGTCCACAATAAAGACAATTTATAATGTGCGTTGTAGAAACAAGTATGTTGAGCATGCCGGTCGATCCCAAATGCAGTATCTGTTGGGTAAGCTGGAGGAACATGGTTATTATCAGTATACGAGGCGGTGTCCACAGAGTGACACCGTGAAGGATATGTTCTATGCGCACCCGACAAGCGTGAAACTTCTTAGAGCTTTTCCAGGGGTGTTATTGATGGACTGTACGTACAAGACGAACAGGTACAGATTACCTTTGCTGGAGATAGTCGGTGTTACCTCAACAAGCATGACGTTCTCTGTTGCATGTGCCTATCTGGAGGCTGAGAAAGAGGATAACTACATTTGGGCGCTCACTGTTCTTAAGGGGCTGATGGACCAGAGTACATTACCTACTGTGATTGTGACAGATCGGGAACTCGCGTTGATGAATGCTATAGAGGTGACGTTTCCCACCGCCCGACATTTTTTATGTCGATGGCACATAAACAAGAACATTACTGCCAGTTGCAGGAATAAGTTTCGAACTAAAGATCAATGGGAATCCTTCTTGAGTGCATGGAATCTGGTAGTGCTAGCTGAGACTGAAGCACGTTATGGTGAAATGCTTCGTAGGTTTCAAGAAGATTATGCCACCAATCCAACTGTTGTGAATTATGCTATCAACAATTGGATTGTGCCTTACAAAGAAAGATTTGTCAGTTGTTGGACAAATCAGATCCTGCACTTTGATAACACAACAACATGCAGGTATGTTTCTATATTTCTTACTCTAAAATTGTCACCAACACATTTACCAAGTGAGAAACCAATGTTCGAACTTATAAGTCCGAACAACTGACATCTGTTCGATTTTTGTAACTCGAACATTGTAAACGTGTTTGGAAACAAAAATTCGACATACTTAATTGTTCGAAATTTGTAATTCGAACATTGGACAATTGTTCGAAATTGTTAATTCGAACATTGTGTAATTGTTCGAATTTTGTAATTCGAACAGTGTTATTTATTCAAACTTCTATAATATCCAACTTTATACTATGTTGATAAATTGCAGGGCTGAAGGTGCTCATGCAAAGTTGAAAAGGTTTCTGGGAACAAGTACAGGCAATCTTGAAGGATGTTGGGAGAAGATGCATGATCTACTAGAGACCTCCTTCAATGCGATAAAGGCCTCATTTGAGAAGAGTGTTAATGTGGTTCAACATCGCTACAAGTCCCCAATATATCAATTCCTTCGAGGTACAGTTTCTATTGCCGCATTAGATAAGATTTATGATGAAATGAAGAGTATTGGAGAAGAAGTAGTGGACCCATTACTATGTGGTTGTGTGTTGAGAACAAAGTGTGGTCTTCCATGTGCACATGAGATCGATCAGCATGTTCGGTCGTCCACGCCATTTTCTCTTGATGCGGTGGATAAGTTTTGGAGGAAATTGGATATGGAACCAACAAATGCGAAAGTGAATGTGGGTTCTGACATTGATAATCGGTGGTTTGAGACTTGGACTTGTGCAAACAACATGTTTGCACAAGCGGACGAGTCTGCCAGGTTGCTCATGCTGAAGAGATTTAGGGAGATTGTTACACCGTCTACTACTTCCCTGGTTGAACCAGACGTGCAAACCAAGACTCGTGGAAGGCCGAAAGTCACAAAAACTAAAGCTGATACATCCACGAAGCGTGAGAAGAGTGCCTTTGAATACACTGACTCGTTCAACGACAGTTGTTCGCAAGTTCCAGGCTCGTTTGAGGTTGACACATCACTGTCACAAGTGATGTTCACTACGAGGCCACAGAAACAAAATGTTATTCGTCCTAAAGCATCGTTGCATTTGGGGATTAGATACATTGATCAGATACCAGCAGCATATAGAGACTATGTCATCAGGACTGAGGATGTCACCGCAGATGGTCATTGCGGTTTTCGTGTGATTGCTGCATTGGTGCTTGGGGATCAGGAGGCTTGGTCACGGGTCCGCACTGATCTTTATTACGAGATCTGGACTAAGCCGGAAATATGGGACAAGTGTTTCATTGAGCGTGGACGGAGGGAGAAAGTGTTGAATATACTTAATTATCATGAATTCTCGGCTCCACCGAGACACTGGTTTGTTTTGCCCGAATTGGGTCATGTAGTGGCCACAGTGTATAACGTTGCTCTTGTGACACTGGGTGGTCGTTATCCCACTACATTCTTGCCGTTAACATCATCTATTCCAGCTGAACCGAAGTGCATTTGCATGGCAGGGGTGAAGATGGGGGAAGCTAAGCGCATCAATCACTTCATTCAGGTGTTTATTGAAATTTTTTTATCATTACATTGCTTGTAATTTACTGTAAGTATTATATTTGAAATGTTATCTTATTTTTTCAGGTTTTCATGAATCTGAACCACCCTTTTCCGCATATCTCCAACCAATGGAGTGATATACGCACGGATTGTGCAGCTGGATGGGCAGAATTTGTCAACAGGAATTAATTTGTTATGTATCACTACATTGTATGAACGATTATATTATGTTATGATGGAGTGAGAACTTTGTTGTATGGATGATTATGTTATGTTAGGTTGTTGGGGCTATTATAAATTCAGCTGTTTGAATTTATCAGATTTTGTGATATCAGGTTTTGTATCAAGTACGATTCTGCCTTGCGATTTTACCAAGTGTACCGTTCGAACTGATAAAATCGAACTTATGAGGGTTGTTCGGTCTTCTCAGTTCGAACGAAACAAGTATGTTCGGTTTTTTGGTTTCGAATTTACGTGCTCCGTTCGAAATACAAAACTCGAACCAACGTATAGAATTCGATTTTTCAATGCGAACGGTACACTTGGTAAAATCGCAAGGCAGAGTCGTACTTGATACAACACTTGATAAAATCAAACAGTCTCAATTTTAACACAAAGGACAAACAGTTGATTTTATAACACAAAATACATAATAATACCACTGGACAAACATATCCAAACAAGTCGATGTCTAATACAAACATATCCAAGACGATCACATGTCCAAACAAAATAAATAATAATATCTAATATCCATAAAAACTAACGCCGCCTACGTCTTCGTCTCCCGGAAGACTCGCCCTGCTCCTGCTCCTGTCCCATGTCAGAGTGTCTGTCGCCCTGCTCATGCCATGTACGTAAATGCAATGCCTCGAAAGCTCCTTCTACCTGAGACATCACATACGGCAATGAAAGGTCCGGGTCATCAGCTCTCCACCGAGTAAGCACTGGATCAAGATATCCAATAGCTGACTGAATCCCGTCCCAGGGCGACGGCTGTGGGTCTACAACGGGAGCTGCAGCCTCAGGCTGGACACGAGGGTGCGATATGGAGTGATACCACCGGAGGTAATCGGGGGAGCACGCCCAAGCTGGATATGCAACACGTCCTCGGCGTTCTTCAAACAGCTTGTGACTCTCCCACTGCTCGTAGAATGATGCAAGCATGCCCCATACGACGCGATACTGCCCGGGCTTCTTGCCCCGTCTCGAAACAACAGGGTCCAAGGGACGCTGCGGAATGGTCTGCACCCGTCCGAACTGTCTCAACACCCGGTCTGGCATATATGGCTCCACAATATCACAAGCTGTGATACAACCTTTGTAGAAGGTCACCTCGGGTCGCTCACCGCCGTCTCGCAGCCTCACATACGGATCCCACACCACCTAACATCGAAACTGAAATTAGAACATGTGACTGCAACAACATCATACCATATACAAGTATAAGAAACTTACCTCTTCTGGTCTCAACGTATCAAGCTGGAGCCTGTAAGCCCTGACCATATCATCGGAAACTTGACCATGCGCCTGTTGCGCCCATCTTGTAGCATATGGCTGTCCAGCCTCGTACTCGGCATTTGGCTGTGGTCGGCCAAGTGTAGGGAAGTGCTCATAAATCCATGCCTGTGTGAATAAACAATACATTAAGTAAAATACAAATAAAAAAAACATTATTTAATGAGTAAACAATACAAATAAGAACAATCAGTTGATCATTTACCTCTAAGAGTGTCAAGAAACCGGCCATCTGTCTACAACCAACCCTAGAGGCCACTCCCAACTGTCTGTATAGGTAAGCCAGTCCAGCTACCCCCCACGCATATCCCTGAAACTCCTCGGGGTCCTCAAACAAGCGGAGATAGTGGCAAGAGATCCTATCACCTGTCTTATCGGTGAATAGTGTGCATCCCAGAATGTACAACAAGTACGCCCTCGCTGCGCAAACTGCCTCGAAATCATCAGTGGTAGAGGTCATCGCACTGAACTTAGTCTGCAACCACTTCAACTTGACGTAGCTGCCCCGCTCACTAACCTCCGTGATAGCCTCGTTAGCCGAGACTCCAAGCAGCCGCCGAACTATGTGTTGCCCCCCAGCAACATCCTCCCCAGCAAACTCAACTGGTCTACCCTCCGTCTCTAGACCAGTCAAACAGTACACATCATCGAGCGTAATAGTCATCTCACCAAATGGAAGGTGAAATGAGTTAGTCTCGGGATGCCAGCGCTCCACGAATGCCGAGATGAGATTCCTATTGTGTCCTTTATACCCAACCTTCCTAAGCCTCAACAGACCAGACTTCTTCACCAAACTCTTCCATGTCCTTGAATCGCCTTCAAATCGCCACTTTAGTAATTTGGTAGTGAGACCATGACATTTTAGGATTTCTCTTTCTTCGCCTCTCCAAATGGCAGCAGCAACATGTGTTTTAAAGCTGCGCAACACTGATGGATCGGTAGGGCCACCGGGGAATGGAGCTCTCATGATCTCATCATCGTCCTCCTCATCGTTCGCATCCCGCTCATCACCCCCAAACTCCTCATGCTGCTCGTGCATCCTCATCTCTTCTTCAGCTTGGGCACGTGCTTGTTCTTCGGCTTCGGCTCGGGCTCGTGCTTCGGCTTCGGCTCGGGCTCGTGCTTCGGCTTCGACTCGGGCTTCTTCTTCGGCTTCTGCTTGCCACCTCTCCTGTGCTGATTGCCGTCTCGCGGATGCCGTTGGCGGTCTCCTCCTTTCATACCGAGATACTGCACGAAAAGGACAAGTCAGTGATATGTTCGAATGACAAAGACCTAACAAGTAACTAGCCAAACTGTCTAAGTTCGGCTTCTATAAACCGAGCAATATGAGTGTGTTCGGCTTCTAGAGGCCGAACAACACTTGGAATGAGTTCTGTTCGGCTTTTACAAGCCGATCAGGACATGGTTGTTCGGATGTAAAACGCCGATCTGGACAGAACTCAAATTTTTTTCTAAGTGTTGAAACAGTTCGGGACAAATTTTTCTAAGTGTTGTTCGGCCTCTAGAAACCGAACACACCCATATTGCTCGGTTTATAGAAGCCGAACTCAGTGCAAAAGGTCGAGTTATACAGTTCGACCAAAACGCGAGGAATGGTTATCTCCAACTCTATCAACTCGACACAATCCTCTATTTTTTCACCCAAATTCAACCCAAACTAGCTTCTTAGCATCCTAATAACCTAATATAACATCTTAAACTATTGCAAAACTTGATTCAAACAAAAACCCAACAATTTAAAATCTTGTGGACTATAATGTATTAACTCAAAAAATAACTTGAAACTTACAAAATCGATCCATGAAGCTTGTTTCGAAGTTGACGAGTTTGGAGCGGTAATGATGTGCAAAGTCGAACAATCTTCTTCGGCTCGAAATCGAACTCCTCGCGGTCGGCTCGAAATCGAACTCCTCGCGGTGAAACAATGGAGTATTTTTTACTCCCTTCTTACGGTTTCCAGTGAAATTGGGGGGGGGGGGGTAATTTTTTTTTCCAAAATTTATTTTATGTTTTTTTATATTTCAGATTTCAGATTTTATTTTTTTTAAAAGTAAAAACACTTATTTAAAGTGAAAGGGTATTATAGTCCCTTACATGAGTGCAAAGAGTAAAATGGTGTGTGCATTGAGTAGGAGGGGTACAAAAAGTAAAATCTTGTGTGCAAATAGAGTCATCCTTTAAAAATTGTAATATCCTTGTTGGAAGAAAAGTAAGGAAAAATGGTTGGGATGTGTGTTGGCGGGTAGAAGAGAGAGAAGCAAGGCATGGCAGAGTGCGGAAATTGAGAGAGAGAGAGAGAGAGAGAGAGAGAGAGAGAGAGAGAAGCCAACGCAAGCAACATCGTTGGAAAGTGTATTTTTTGGTGATAAAGTTCTGTAATATCTTATCACACACGTCAGTCATATTGCACCGTCACCTACTACATTATTGATTTTTTAGCCGATTTGCTAATGATATTTACTCGATATTTAATTATATGGTAATGATACTTACTCGATTTATTATTTTTTTTTTTAAATTTTGATCTAGATTAGGAGAAGTTTTTTAATTGAAAGCAATTATCCATAAATACATCTTTAGAGATCTATTATGGAAAATTTGAAATTTTCAAAACAATAAATCAATCTCTCTCTAAAATGGGCGAGGAGGGTATACATGTGAAAATACATTAACCATAAATTAAAACACTAATATATTACTATTTCAGTTTCCATGTAATTGTCACTTCGACTCTTTTTTATTTTAAAAAAATTATCTTTTCATATAATCAAGATAAAAAATTTACTATTTTCTTCAATTTGCCCTTGTTTAGTGTAGTCAACTATCTCTTCATCTAACTAATTATTAAGAGAATGCTCCATAGATTTATATGTACATGAATTGTCATTGAATAATTCATTGCAATTAATTTGATTTTATAAATTAAATAAGGATATATTAGATAATTTGATTATTTTATTAATTTGTATGCATTTATCCATAATAACACTTACATAGAAACAAAGAGAGTACTTATCAATTGAGAATTTACTTAAATTACATATTATGGTTGGCCACATATATAGCGAAATAACATTATTCATATAAGTAGTGGTAATAAGTTGTAGCAATTATTAAAATGTAGTGTTGTGAACATGGTGGATTGGAGGCTAGAGCTTCAATGGTGGCAAAAGGAGTAAAAAATGAGTCTCAGCACTGTGATGGAAGAATCGATGTTGTTCAAAGAAGAAGAAGAAGAAGAAGAAATGGATTCTGGATCTGAACCCGACCCATTACTTACCCGTGAAGTTTAAAATGATTTAATAGCTTGGAGTTCAGTTGATGGGCCATTTATTTATTTTCCAAAGGCCCATGAAATTTGGCCTACTTATTTAATTATATTCCAGCATATGAATATGTTTAGGATTTGTCCTACACTTTATGTAGTCCCAAAAAGACTATATAAATGTTTTATTTCATGAAGTGAAACAAGCTATGAAATCTGAACTTTGACCTGCCCCTTTCTGCGAATTCCTCCTCCTTACTTCTTCTCAAATACTTGAACCATTTCTTAACCAATATTTCATTCTTATTACAAGAACTTACACTAAATACATCATTATTCATGATAGGAAAAGGAAATCCAAAAAATACAGTAACATACTTGAAAACACTACATGTAGTAAGTTCAATTTTATTTTATTTATTGTTGGAGGCTTTCCCGCAATAATGAGGTTCCTTTTAAATAACTTAAAAAATAAAATTGATAAAGAATAAGAGAATTTGATCAAATGAGTTTTGCAGTTTTTAAATTTTTTTTTGTTTTTACAATTCTATATATAGCATGTGTTATTTCTCATTGAGTTTGATATTTTATTTGATCCGAGCTCACACAGTGCAACTGCATATGAAAATACAAAACAAATTCGATCAATTTAAAGTGTGCCTTTCACGATCACATGGTATGTAGATCATCGATCACTTGAGATCGCTCATTCTCTCGCGATCTTAGTTATTTCAAACTCTGATTTTTCACATCATTCTGGAAATGTGCCGATTTTCATTTTGCCTTCCATTCCCGCTGTTGAACGTTTTTTATTTAATTGATATCTTTCCCTTTTGCTCAAAAAATAAAATAAAATTATGATGGTAGCTTTTTCTGTTTCTTAATTATTTCTAAATGTATTTCAGTCTTTTATTTATGTTATTTAAACTATACTTTTTATTATGCCAAAAAAAAAAAATCATGTCTCACGCTCTCGCTTCTCTCTAGCTCTTAGTAATCCTTCTTTTTACAACTTTACCGGAGATTTGTCGGGGGCAGTTTGGCAGAACAATTAAGTTGTCTTTTAATTTTAATCTATCTGATTCCCTTTTGCTCGAAAAGAAGCCCCTATTTATTTATTTTGATTAATGTTGATGTTACATATTTTAGGAATTCAAATTAAGATCCCACAGTTGGTTTGAATAGCTCAAAAGATTCAAAACTATGTGCTGTAATATTTGACGAATAAATTATAAATCTATTGTGTATCTAAAAAAATGTTCATATAATTTGAACTTTTATTTTCCTTGAACGATTATTCTTTTCATCATCAAATAAATATTATAATTGTAAGCAATTCCAATTAAAAAAAAGAGTTAATACATATATTAAGGCAAAACCATGGAATGGAGAACGGTTCAAAACCATGGGGTACACAACGGCTTTTGTATAACCGTTGTCTATCCCACAATTTTATAATTATATGGATCAATTGCCTTAAAAATCATAAACTTTTAGTTTAATTGCAAATTTAATATGAATTTTAAAAGTGGGTGATTAAAATATCAACTTTGAATTTGTGTGATATTCAACATTCCAAAATTTTTATAAAATAAATTGGCCTTCAATCCAATATACAACTGGGGTCACTTTGACGTCATTTTCAAAACTTGATGGTCAAGTCATGACGGGCCCGAAAAGACGAGCAAATTGTATGCTGGATTGAAGGTCAATTTATTTTATAAAAATTTAAGTACATTGAATAACATACAAATTTAAAGTTGGTGTTTTAATTACTTACTTTTAAAGTTCATGTTAAATTTGCAACTAAACTCAAAATTCATGTTTTTTATGATAATGAACCATAATTATATTTAGACAATTATGTGGTTATATAACAGACAACAGTAATGATGATCATTGTCAATATGCTTTTTTCACATTTTACAATGATTTAGGTTACAATCTTTGTCTTTTGGAGAAACTTTTGCAATTGTTTTTGTATTATTATTATTATTATAGTGATGCATTGTCCAACATTATTTAATTTAAGTATAATTTAATACATGTAACATAATTTATTGATTTTCTATTCTGATTTTTCATTTAAAATGAATAGTTACATTATATATATATAGTATATTTAAAGAAATAAAATATTCTTTGATTGTTGATAGTTATACATACATTGTTATTTATTGAATCATGTCGTTCGAAATAGTCCAAGACTTGAAGACAAAAATTATTTTCTTATTGTCTAATTAATGTGCATATATTTTCACTAATTTTAGATATTGGACGCAACATATATAATTAAAAAAATAATATAATATATAGAAACTCATAAATTATAAAAGCACGATCATTCAGTTAGTATATTATTTATATAAATATATATCGATAATTAAATATGCCCGTGCATTATACGATAGATACAGTAGTTAATTTTAAAGAGGCAAAGCCTGCATAATTGTTTAATTTTATTTACTTTTTTTAATACCAAGTTGATTGAACATTGATATTGCCGCCCATTAGTCAACTACCACGAACTATATGGTTCTAAAAATACTCATATCATAGTACTTCAACGAACATATATTGTAATTAATTATCCCTTTTCTGAAAGAAGACTACTAAGGGACGTTCTATATAATCATGATTAATCCCTTTGAAACAATTTCGCCCAAAAAATGAAAGTTTGAGGTCTGAAAAAGGAGAAATAATAAAATTAGTTGAATGGTGCAGTATAACAAAATGTAATAGTTAAAAATGGGTTTTTCCTAAAACAAGGATATCATTACCTGGCTTACATGTTAATGCCTTGTAGCATATACTACAATTTGAATAAGAAATCAATATATACACATTGAATACTTCCTTGCAAGATTCATGCATTAATTCATGTACAATAATGCAACCGACAAAGCATCATGGTCAATACAATTCTATATTATCGATCTGTTCAACGGAATCATTATATTGAAGAAGTCATGCCTGTATCTAATTAACTTGTATCATTAGATATATTGGATTATTCTTGTGATTTCTGCAACTTTTCAATTCCTCTCTTTGTGAGAAACAAGAGCTTAGAAATTAAAAATGGCTTACAATCTTCAATCCCTCATCACCATCTTAGAACAAATCCTCAATCCTAAAGAAACGCGCTGGATTGTTACTCATAACAAACCACAACTCGAACCCCTTCTCCAAAAAGCTGTTTCTTTGAAGCAGAATCTTGAAAATTCTTCAGGCCTCAAAGTAGAAAGTTTGGAGACTCGAATCAGAGATGCAGCAGAGGAAGCAGAAGATGTCATTGAATGTCATATGATCAATCAAGTGCTTTCGAGGCATGGAGAGGTGTTCTTTACTTTTTCCATACCAGATCTACAACATGTAATGGAAGAATTTGATTGTGTAATGGAACAAGTGATGGAGAGCGTGGAAGGAAAGACGAAGATATCGACTGACAGTTCATGGAGCGGTGCTGCATTCTTGCCTGATCATCCGAGCACCAAGAACGTTCTGGTGGGAGTTGATGAAGATCTGATGCAGTTGAAGGATCGGCTGACGGGGCAAGAGAAGCTCGAGATCGTCCCTATCGTTGGAATGGGCGGTATTGGTAAGACCAAACTTGCTCGAAATCTTTACGAAGATCCACTCATTGTTTCTCATTTTGATGTTTGTGCTTGGACCACCATCTCACAAGATTACAATGTGCGAGCAATTCTGCTAGGCCTTCTCCGTCGCCCAAACGAAAAGGTCAGCAATGAAATAACTAGAAAATGAGTTAAAAGATATTTTGTATAAAAGATTATATGGTAGGAGATACTTGATTGTATTAGATGATATGTGGAGCACCGATTCTTGGAATGTTATAAGAAGGTGCTTCCCACACAACAATAATGGAAGTCGAATCGTGCTAACTACTAGGGAATCGGATGTGGTAAAAGATGTAGGCGCGCAGAGTTTGCAGCATAAGGTGCAATTGCTCAGCAAGTCTGGAAGTTGGAAACTACTTCACCAAATTGTGTTTGGAGAAGAGGAATGCCCTGCTGCATTACAAGGGATAGGTAGAAAGATTGCTGGTGATTGTGGAGGGCTTCCTCTTGCTATCAATGTGATTGGTGGGCTTCTGTCCAAGGCCAAAAGATCAAGAGATGTTTGGGACCGTATTGCCAAGGACGTAAGTGCAGCAATCGCTGAAACAAAGGACCATGGGTTCTCTAATGTACTGTCTTTAAGTTATAACCACTTGCCGAATCACTTGAAACCATGTTTCCTCTACATGGGAGCATTCCCTGAAGATTATGAGATTAAGGTCTCCAGTCTCATACATATGTGGGTAGCAGAAGGATTTCTGAAATCCAACGGAGATAAAATTTTGGAGGAAGATGCAAAGGATTACTTAGAGGCTCTGGTCGAGAGGAATCTACTTCTGGTTACACGAAACAAGACTAATGGAAAAGCATTCAGCTACGGCATGCATGATCTTCTGAGGGACCTATGCAAGAGGAAAGCCGGTGAGGAGAAGTTTGTACATATCAAGAATGAGGTGACACTGTATTACCTGCGGCGTCTGAGTTTTAACACATTGTTACAAATGGAAGATGTGTGTAAGATATCATTTGCTCGATCTTTAATATACACTGGTCGTATTATGTCGGCTGTGATTCCATCTCTGTTGTTTTTCGTGTTGCGATTGGTTAGGGTGATGGATGTATACGGAATAGAATTCGAAGAGTTCCCGATAGAGATGTTACAACTTGTGAACCTACGCCACTTAGCTTTCTCCTGCAATTCAGATATACCCAAGGAGATATCAAGATTGTTGAATCTGCAAAACTTAATTGCTCGATTAGGCGGGAAACGTATGCCATCTGAAATATTGGAGATGTCTGAGTTAAGACATCTCAAATTGGATACAATAATCATTATCGAAGAAGGCTACTTGAATCAAAAGATTAAGGAGAAGCTGCAGAAGCTTAACATGGTGACATGTAATCCATTGTTCTTTAAAACCATTCCAAATATAAAAAAGTTGGGAATGTATTGCGATAAATTAGCGTACAGAGAGGTAGTTGATCTCAGCCATCTTCACAAACTGATAACATTAAGATGCTAATTCTGATTTGAGTAGAGCCGGTTGTTGTATTATGGCCGCAGCAAGACTACCTTTTAGTCTAAGAAAATTAACTCTGGTTGAGTGTGCGATATTTGACACTGTGTGCATTGCCGAATCTGGAAGTGCTCAAATTAGGGCAATGTGTGTTCGAGAACGATGAGTTTAAAGCGAGAGAAGGTGATGTATTCGGGTCACTGCAGTTTCTACTACTCGAAAAATTGGGTAATCTGGTGCGTTGGAGAGGCGACGAGACCAACTTCCCTAGACTACGGGAGCTTGTTATAGCAGATTGCCCTGTGCGGCATTGGAGATATCTCAACGCTCCAACGAATTGAGGTGTGTGAAGGCAGCCCTTCTGTTAAGGCCTCAGCAAGAGAGATTCAGGAGGTGCAGCAATCTGAGTTCGACAACTACCACCTCCAACTTCATATATATGATGCACTTTAAGGTGGGAAACTCATCCTAGTTATTTCTGAAACTTGAAAATTATGAATTTTTTAGGTTTTTTGCTGTGGACAACTTATGTTTTTCTTCTTCGGCTTGCATATATGTTTTTGTGTTTTGGTTGTAAGAGAATGTAACAAAGACTCTTTTAGATAGTTTGCTGCTTTTGAATTGACCTTGTTGTTAAGTATTACTACTTTTAATTTGTAGGATCACATGTTCACATTACTCAATTTGATTTGTGTGTGATTATGTGATGTGGTGCTGCTGCCCTGCTTTCTTATCAGTACAGACTGGAGCAAACGTGTAATTGTCGAATGTGACCACTGAGTTCTATACCAACAACCTCAAAGTTATCGACATGTGGATGTAATTTACGTTATTTTAATCATGGATTTTTAAGAAATTAACATCTCACAATATCCACGTGTTGTTGATATCTTTATAGACTTTCCCTGCATTTCCTTCAACTCTTTTTCCATAACTTCGTTATTAGAGTATTAAATTATCAACTGGATTACTATTTTTCTGTATGTTAAAGCGAAGCTTGCACAGTAGAAATCAAAATTTAGCACTTCTTATTGTACAAATAAAGTTCAGATTTTTTCCCTTCAAAAAAAAAAAGGGAAAAGAAAGAGAGGTCAGATTTTTTAGTCAGGTGTGATCAAGCATATGTTGTATTTGCTTTTATTCTTTTCCTTTCAAAGATAAGATTTTTATTGGGCTCTCTATTTGATACAAAAATCCATCATAATATTTATGCATTACAAATTTACAATATCAAATTAACTAATTAATTCTACAATTTTAAAGCATGCATCCATCGTTAAGTAAAATATCGATTATCTCAGGAAATAGGAAAAGAAAACATTTATATATTTAGTAAAATAATATATTACATTCATACATACATATACGAACGATATATACGATCAATGAAAAAATCATGTTTATAAAATCATAAATGTGTTTTATGATATGTAAGAAAATATGTTATTTATAATATATTAGTCGTCTACATTAATTAGAAGAGTTATTTAAAAGATCAAAGACGACTTTAGTTATTATGCAATATTTTCTAAGGGATTCTCCAACAGACACTCTAAATACTAGAATTTACGCAAAAATTATGAAAAACTTGCTCCAACAGATATTGGGAATGCAAACCGTTGGAAATGAACACGATATGTAGAGATGCCCACGGTTCCGGTTCCGGTTTCGGTTAGAAACCGCCGGTTAGGTGGTTTCGGAACGGCGGAACCGGAACCGCACCATGCGTAGACGGTTGACGGTTCCGGTTTGTTAACCGGAACCGCCGGTTTTGATCTCGGCCGGTTTTGGTCGGTTACCGGCGATTATCCGGTTAACCGCCGGTTTTCGGTTTTTTTTTTTCCTCTATCTCTCCGAACTCGAATTGACGATTGGACGAAAAACTACTAAGTACTAAATCGATAAAATTACTAATTTACAAGTTAAAAACTAAGAAGTATGACAAAACACAAGTTTATTTGAATTTTGATATTATTATATAATTTTATAATTTATATCTTACAATTTACATTTTACAAGTTATAAAACTTACAAGTTACAACTTACAAGAATATTGAGAATATAATTTAATTTATCATATTACAAGATACAAAATACAAATTGTAAATTAATCAAGCTATGAAAATATGAATATATGAAATTACAATTTACAAATAACAAGTTACAAAATACAAATTGTAAATTAATCAAACTATGAAAATATAAAATTACAATTTACAAATTTATAATTTACAAATTACAATTTACAAGTTACAATTTGAGCTAATTTAGAATTTAGGAATTAGGGGGGAAAAAGAAATAATTGAAATTTGGGCTTGCACTTCATATGAAGCTGCCTACGTATCCCTTACCTTGGAATCAAAGCCCTCGTAGTTCATTTTACCTTTTTTCCTTGGCGAGTCTAGAATTTGAAGTCGTCGTCCCAATCATCTCCGGTTTGGCTCCCTCCTTCGGCTTCACTCTCCGAGCCAACTTCAATGAGCGGGCCATCCATCAAGTCATCCCAGCGGTTCTCTTGCTCTCTTAGGTCGGCTTTGGACTCGTCCTTCAATATCATTTGAGCTTCGAGGTGATCCGGTGTCAAATTTGATCTCCGTTCGTCCAACATGTAACCGGATTCACTGAAAGCTTGCTCGACCGCAACCGCTGATGTCGGGACTTCAAAAATCTCCCTTGCCATAATTGCAAGCAAAAGATACCGCTCTTGATTTCGGGACCACCACTTGAGAACATCAAAATTGTTGGGACCTGTATTTTCATCATCGGGGGCACAACAGGGTCTTGCAAATACATATCTAATTCATTTTGACTACGCCTAATATTTCCTCTACTATGGAAAAAAATTTGGAATTCTTGTAAAGCACTACCACGTGAAGATGAAGTATTTAATCCTAACGAAAAAGAACTACTAGAACCTGAAGAACGACTGGTTGGACGAGTTATACTATCAGCATATTTTAACTCATATTCTCTATAAAGTGAATATATAGACTCATAAATTTCTGTTTTAATTTATTCAGCAGTTGGCACATGTATATCGGGATCGGAACCTGTAAAACTCATAGTAGACAAAAACTTGTAATACATGTCAATCATATCGTTAGTAGCACTAAGTTTAAAAGTAGGATCCAATATTTTTGCAACTAAAAAAATATTAGGCACATGATCAAAATATTTAAGCCATTTTTTTACCATGACTAGAATCATATCTTGCAAATCGGGTTTATGACTACAAGCATTAAATTTTGTAGCAATTAAACAACAATGATACATAAATTTGCACACGGTAGGGTAATACACACCAGATAAATCTTTTGTTGCATATTATCACAATACGAAGATAATAAAATAAACGATTCAATATGCGTAGCAAAAAAAGAACATAATAATTCACGATATTCAAAAGTTGCAGAAAGCATTTCATAAGTAGAGTTCCACCTATTAGGCACATCTAAGATAAAAATTTTAGGATGCACACCAGCTTCCCTACAGAATTTTTTCCACCTACGTCTAACTCTAACTCTACCATGAATATAATCTACAGCATCACGAATAGGTTGAATTGAGTTATTTAATATTCTAAGTCCATCTTGAACACATAAATTCAAAATATGAGCAATACATCGAGTATGAAAATATTTACCATGCAAGGTTGGATTACATGCTTGAATTAATTCTCTAATACTAGCCGTATTAGCACTCGCATTATCAAAACCAATAGAAAAAATTTTATCAAGCATTTTAAAATGATTGCAAATTTTAATAATAGCCTTAGCAATATTAGTAGCACTATGTTGACAGTTAAATCTACGAAAAGCAATTAAACGTTTATTTAAATTCCATGAATAATCAATCCAATGCAATGTAACAACAATATAATGACGACGGATAAATTTATCAGACCAAATATCAGAACAAATAGCAACCCTATAAGGAATTTTACTAATAACACTTTTCAATTTCGACTTATATCTTATATGCAATTTTTCAAGGGTCCTAGTCATAGTCATTCTAGGTATTCTTTGAGCACTATGATTATAAGCAGCTTTCATACGACGTTCAAAATTCATGCTATCGGCAAATTGAAGTGCTAAAGATTTTTCACAAATAAAATAACACATTTGTTCCCTAGCAACTAGAAGGTCAAACCTAAAGAGTTGGGATGAGTACGGCGTACCTTCACCTTGGCTTTCGATATTTTGACTGCTTACCGGTTGGAAGTTGAGTTGCGATTGAGCTTGAGCACGTCCAAGTTCGACTTGATGATTGTTGGTGATGTGTGACCAGTACGTCCCATAGCCTCCTCTAGTGCGAAATTTGTATTGCTTCGGACAATAGTTGCAATACAAATCAAACACACCCGCTTCATTCTTCCTTGCCACCTTTCGGAAATGAATAGTGAAGAGAGCAGATTTTAGTGCCGTATTTCTTGTTGGAACGGCCTCCGCCTCCTCCGTGTCAAGATCGATGAATGGATTTCCGCTGAAAGCACGAGATTCTTGAGATCGTTGTAATTCTTCAAACTGGATTCATCTTGCCACTTCTTCGTCAACTTCCATTTGAGCAGTAGGATTGTTGTAAAAATCTCCACCGGTACTTGGATCATGGTAGAAACCGCCACCACTTGGATCGTTGTAGAAACCGCTATCGGCTCCGCCATAGGGATTCACATATTCTTCAGGTTGTTGTTGTTGAAATTGAGGCGGCGTCGTCTCAGCATCATCAAAAATATGTACTCCAGAATGAGTACGACGACGACGACGTGGAGCTTCGGAACTATCAACAATAGCTTTGCCTTTATCCTTATCGGCTCGGCTACCTCGGCTTGACATGATGATTAGGGATGATAGAAAATGAGTAAAATTGTAGAAATGAAGAAATGAAGAAATCGAGATATTGAGATTGAGAGATTGAGAGTGGAGAGAGTAACTTCGTAAAATTGTAACTTGTAAGAAAACTTGAAGAAGAAAATGATATTGCTAGAATAGAGAGAATTTAAGTATAGAGAGAGAGATTGAGAGTTTGGTGTGAGTGAAAATGGTGGAGGAGATGGGGTATTTATAAGTGAAAATTGGGGAGTGGGGGGAAAAATTTAAAATTTGAATTTGAAAAATTTTGAAAAAAAAAGGTCGAACTGCCGGTTTTGGAGCCCAAACCGGCAGTTTTAGGCCAAACCGGCGGTTCCACGTCAGCGATCCGCCTCCGTGTGTTCCTAGCCGTTGATCGAGATCACGCGGATCGTGATCTCGACCGTAATATATATATATATATATATATACAAACCGGCGGTTTGAATAAATCAGTCCGCCAAACCGGAACCGGACCGCCCTATTACGGTTGACGGTTACGGTTTACAAACCGTAACCGTCCGTACGGTTCCGGAACCGTGCCAAACCGGCAAACCGACGGTTTTAACCGCCGGTCCGGTTTTATTTGGGCAACTCTAACGATATGTGGGTGTATTTATACTTTTTTCAATAATCTATAAAGTAAGGCATATATGCAGTTTTAGGGAGCTTCTGTTTGCACTATCATTTTTACTTTTTGTATCACACCTATTCCATGCACCACTATTTTTACTCTTTGCACCACCAGTATTGGCATTAATGCCCTTTAAATTAAAAAAAGATCATTTAAGTGACAGTGAAATCTAGAAATATAAATCATAAAAAGATCTTTCAATTGAAGGAAATCATTATGAAGTTGCTTCTTAGAGGAATTCGACAAAATGCTTAATTTTGCTCTAGATTTAATCAATATTTATTTATTTTATGATGAGGGCAACCCACAACTACTATTCAAAAATGTTTAATGGGTAAATCTCATTTATGTACAATAGCAACTAACATCTAACAGCATAGGTGAGTTTAGAATTCGAGATATTAAATATCAAACTT
Source organism: Perilla frutescens (assembly GCA_026008535.1). Classification (NCBI taxonomy): domain Eukaryota; kingdom Viridiplantae; phylum Streptophyta; class Magnoliopsida; order Lamiales; family Lamiaceae; genus Perilla; species Perilla frutescens. Next base: position 67,139,717 of record BRKX01000002.1, on the reverse strand, counting down.
GCACCACTTCACTATTAAGTTATCCGGCTGGGACAACCTAACATTCATTATTAATCTTAACGAATTAGGTTTTCCACTTCACTATTAAGTTATCCGGCTGGGACAACCTAACATTCATTATTAATCTTAACGAATTAGGTTTTCCGCATTAAATGATATATTAATATTAATATGCACCTATTTAATTAGGTATTGTTTGAATGGAGTGTGAATTTAAAGTTTCAGGTCCACTTTATGTGGGCTTACTATATACCCTTGTGTGGTCTACTAGCTATACTATTAGTAGCTTATACATGTGCTCAAACCTTATAAGTTATATTGATTATTTAAAAATTATTAGATCCATATAATATAAAAAAATAATATATGAATAATATGATGTAGTCAATTTGTTTTCAAACACAAAATATTTGAAAAATAGATAGTCAAATTGATTGACTACAAATTAAGACAAGACCAAGGAGAAAGTTGGTGAGGGCAGTCGCGCCGCTCCCCTTCAATAAGATGCATTCGTATATATTTTTTGCATATCAAAATTTGAATTTAAACACTTACAAAACCACAAATATATCACTAGACATATATAATTTTAGATCTGAATTTTGGCCTATAAAATAATTTTACACAAGTTTTTGTTTTCTCCAAATTACAAAGTAATCTACGGTATTCAAGTTTGGTTCTATTTTTTGTACCCTCTAAATCATTCAATTTTCTTTTTAATATATGATCAAAACAATGTCGTTGGATCCTACATCAGAATCTCAATCAGCATCTAGCTCATTTTTCTGGAAGTTGGATTTGAATTTTAAGACAATTGATAATTAGTTAATAAAAATGAAAATGAATTTGCAAAGAATCGTAATTCATGACATTTTAATAATCCTCAATTATTTGGGACATAAACTGATATTTACCTTATTTCAACAAATACACTGTTTACCGTGCTTCATCCGTTGATTTCAACCATAAAGTTTAATTGACTACTATATTCGTCTTTCTTACTTCATATATTTTTAAAATTTTCAATAACCTCATTTTTCAATATATCCTTTTAACTTAATATTTAAGCATTACATGTGTGTGTGTGTGTGTATAATATTCGAACATGAATATCTATCACTAACTGAAATATTGCTCCGTGAAACATACATTCTTTCTCACTTGTGATCGTATGTTGCATTCTCTATTACATTCTCATTGCTACATCTATTTCTTTTTCATTTTTTTATTTTTTCATTTTTTTTATTTTAATTTATTGTGATTTAATTAGTTTAGTTTTAAATTTTTTATTTATGATATATTGAAATATTTAAAAAAAAAAGTTATGGCAGAGGGGGTATAACATTTGATCTTATTATTTTTAGGGGATCATAAACATCCTTAATCGTATAATATATACTTTATTACTATTGTGTTCCTATGGATTGTTGAACGGAATTAATGATAATTAATGATCTTCGAATTGTTAATTTGCATACCTGGCTAATTACATCTTCTTAACAAAATTTTCATCCTTCATATCATTTGTCTTAACCAAAATTATAGATAGATATCCTCACACATTCCTCCCTTTTGAAAAATAAATCTTCTATCGATTTCAAAAAATAAATAAATACATAAATAAATTTTCAATCATTTTTTCACCTGTCGTTGCATCATAATTAGCGAGCACGGCAAAAATAGATGAGGTTGATACAAAAAGAAAGAGACAAAATGAACCTTGCTCTCGAATCTTGATACCGTGTTAAGAATCATGAAGACATATAAAAGAAATTAAATGAGATAGAGGATCAAAAAATATAAGGTTCTTCTTGAAGAATGATAAAAAAATAATAATAATACAATCTAGGTATTAGAATTGAACAAGATTTATATGTGTATTCGGCCCCAAAGAAAAATAATAAAAATATCATAAATAAAAGCCTATGATATGAATATATATATAAGACCTCTCTCTCTCTCTCTCTCTCTCTCTCTCTCTCTCGTTTTGTTTTTACTTGGTTTCAAACGCTCAACATATATGGACTGGACACAGTTTGCTAGTAATTTACAATTGATTTTCTCTTTATGACCATCGAAAAATTGGATGTTGCAACGAAATGAGAACTTAGGTGCATGTGGCCCACACAACTACGTGCGCCAAATCATGTCTTAGGGCATCTCTAGTGTTGTACTTAAATTTTAGGTACAAATTGTTGCCACATCATTGCCATATCAAAGATTACTCAATTCACTAAATTGCTATCCAAATTTTTTCAATGCATCTAGGTACAATTGTTACTTTTATATGTATTTTTTTTTTTAATTTAATATAATAAATAATTTAATCATACATAATGTTAATTGTAATTATATACAAATAATTAAAAAATATCAATTCATATGGCTATTTCATATCAATCAAAAAAAGAAAAATTACAATCATTTAATATTTTAATTAATTATCCAAATCTAGCTTTTTTTTGCTCAAAATTACAAATATCAACAATAAGAGATAACTATCCAAAACTTTTCAAAATTTATTTTAGAAAAAGACAGAAAATATGGAAAAAAAAAAGAGAAAAGAAACAGACGAGAAAAGGAGAAAAAAAAAATGAAAGAGAAAAAGAAAAGAGAGGGAGAAGAAGGTGTAAAAAAAAAGGGGAATGGAGGAGGGACAGCTGCCGGCATGGGCCCCGCAAAACCCACCCTTCCCATGCACTCGTTTCTTGTATGCGCCTTCCCCATTTGTTGCGTGCTCTTCATTTTTTTTTTTGTCAAGGATAATCCGTAATTGCTATCGAAGTGCGCACTGGATAAATTTCGCTCTTTTGTAGTAGCCTGCAAACCATACAGAGGAGGTTAACTACACTTGGCAAGCCAGGTGTGACAGACTCACACCTAGTGGTGTTGGTGGTGGGAATCGAACTTGAGACCTTTGACCTCAAGATAACACCATTCCACCACTAGTTCATCCTCAAGAGGACAACGTGCTCTTCACTTTCATTATACAGATTGGTGTTAGTAGTCAATAATATTTTAAATATTTATCAGATAGCATTAAAGCTATCCGATAACATTTTATCAAATGTTACCAGTTTTTCCCAATGCAAATGTTATCTCATTATTGGGTACAATTAAATGACACATAGAATTGTTACCTAAGCGTTGGTGATGCCCTTATAGAAATTTTAAATGAAATTCCTTTTATTTTTTAAAATTGTATTAAACATTTTGCGATTTTAAAAAATATGCGTAATTTTTTTTCTCTTTTTTCTTAAATATCCAAAATACGTTTATGTAAAACTAGGAGTGATGCAAAACTCTGTTTTAGGGAAAAATTTATAGAAAATGAAAAATGTGCAGATTTTTAAAACACAAGGGCATCTAGCACAATTTTGAAAACAAACAAGGAGTTTTGCGTAAAATTTCAATAGCACGATACGAGGGATTTTGGTGCATTTTACCCAAATAATAAATCAGATTATACATGTAGAGAAACACAGTCGGTCCATGGAAAAAATAAATAAACTATATATATTGTGCTCATAACCGAATTAATTTGTTGCGACACTTCTCATATTCATCTTGTGTCATCTGAATTATATTATTATCACTTTTATCATATTCCCACTCTTTAGCAACTCTATCATACCAATCACAAAACCATCTTGTTTGTTTCTAAAATGTGTAGAAATGTGATTTCAAGGTATTCCATTGTTTCTATATCGTGTCGAAGAGATATTTTTTTGTTGTAAAGGTCTACAATCATCATCCACATTTGATCGGACTTTTAATCATTACCAACTATAGAATTAATTAAGGTGCTCATTAGCAAATAAGTAAATGTGCAAAATAAAACCCCATATACCCTATATTATTTTACTTCCATTTACGTGTGAGCTCGAGATAAGGGATAGTTGCATCCACAAATCTTTGTGTGTGCGCGCACGCGTGCGTGTTTACTCAGAAAAGGGCTTAAGAATTAAGAGTAGAAGTATAAATGAGTCTGAACCGAATATCATTAAGTACCAACTTCGATCGTTTATTATCAAGTCAAATTCGAGCTTAATTTTTTGAATAAATTCGAGGGTTGTGGGCATATTCATGCTTAATTGAATTTAAATGTGATTTCTAATTATATACTCCATTCATCCCATTCATATAGATTTTTTTTGTATGTCTCGATATATAAGTTGATTTCTATATTTATTTAGCCCATTTACTAATATAATAGTCATATATATTTCATATGTTCACACTTCACATTAAGCATTAATTTACAAAGCAAATAAATATGGGCATACTAGGAAGTTGTTTATTTGTCCATTCCAATAACTTTCTTAATTCTAGTGAAAAATTCAATTAGTCTATATATATTAATGAGACAGACGGAATTAGTTTCAATATTTATCATTTTCTTTAAGAGAATAAAGTATTTTATTCTAAAAATATACCCCCTCTGCCCCATAATTGTAGCCCCTTCAATTTTTACACAGATTAAGAAAAATTATTTATGGTACTTGGAAACAAAATTATATAAAATTTTCCTATTATACCCTTATTTAATGATTCAAAATAGGAGTGTTGATTTCAAAAAGAATATTACTAGTATATGGTGCAAAAATAAAAATTAATACATATCAAATAAAGAAATTGGACTATAATTTTAGGACAGTAATAAAAAAGAATATGAAACTACACTTACGAGGTGGGAGAGTAATAAATTTACTAAAAAAACCCTTTATTTTCTTATAACAAATATATTTATCACTATTTAAAGTATAAAACCCGAGTTTAATATATATATATATTTTTGAATCTTTTTATATAAGCCACCCATTTATTAATGAGTTTACTAGTGCAATTTCAAATTTGAGTGTTTATGAATTATGTCTGTGAGTAGTCAATAGACGAGTTGGAGAGAGCTTTTGTGAAAACGCGCAATCCGAATAATTTGACTCATTTATTAGTCCGGTGATCAGATTAAATGGTAACGATGATATTTTTGTTATACTGTCTAACCTACTAACCAACTGCTTCATTAATTTTCAGATCCGCCATCGTTTGCTAGTATCTATGTGATAAAAATTAATAATTAAATAAAATTTGAATAATAAATTTAAGGGAAAATAACATTGTGTTGTGCGTCGGATTCCGACGGTTCCTACTTCAAGGAACATTTACTACTTCGTCTTCGTCTTCAACTCCAGATTTTTCTAAGTTTTTTTTTATTCAAATTTTTAATAAACAGAGGAACGACTATAATATAGGGGCATTGCAACATTTTTGTCCAGTTCAAAGGACGCCATAATTTCAGTTCAAATTGTGGATCAATTTCCAATTATTTGTGGTGGTATTTTTTATACTTGAAAAACACCGAAACTCTTATACATCATCCCAGATTCAATAAGACTCATACATCCATCAGACGGGCCCGAGTCAACGTGGGTCAAACCGCGTTGATCGGCGTTGACCCACCAAAAAAAAAAGAACAGTTAAAAAATCAGTATCAATCTTTACATTAAAAAGTATCACTCGTATTATTAAAAAGTAACTGCTCTGCTACTTATCTTATATGAGTTTATATAGTTCAAATTGTGATTTTTTTCCATTCCAATTAATGTTTAAAGTTTAGGGGGGTGGGGGTTAGGTTTTTTTAGGGTTCATAGTTTTTTACGGATTTTTTTTAGTATGTTTTAGGGATTTTTTTTGTTTTTTCTAGGGTCATATTTTTTTAGGTTTATTAACATCAATTACGGGTTATATTTATTTCAAAAAATATTAAATTCATTCACTTTTATTTTAGAGTCCACTAATTCCATTTATGGTATATATATATTTATTTCAAAATTATGTTTTTTTTTTTCAATTATCATTTATATTTGTTTTGAAAATTAAATTAATTGTCGAGTGCAATATACGAGCCCACACGTTAGCATCGGATGAGTGCATTGCGCGAGTCGCCAAATTAAAAAAAAATCATTCACTTTAAAATTTAGGGTCGATTAAATCAATTTTAGGATAAATATTTATATTTATTTTTAAAAATTAAATTAATTCATTTCAATTTTTAGGGTTAACTAATTGTATTAAAACAAAAAAACAAAAAAAATTGAAAAAATAATAAAAATATAAAAAATAATAATTTTTGGCACGTGGGATCCATGCGTCTGAAATGTGATTTTTTTTTTTTTGGCTATTAGACCTTATTGGGTCTGAGCCAGTCTGATAGGCCCAGGCCCATACACTCTGTGCATACAAGAATGCCTCCTTGAAAAATGTGTTTGGAACTTTATTTGTAAAAGTTGTAGAGGTGTTATTCTTGGGACATGGTATATAACCTATTCTAAATTAATTTGTTGATGAAGATCAGTTTGGGCGGAATTAGAAACAAATTATATATTTGGAAACTATATTGATGAAAAACATGATCTAGCAGTCTAGATTCTCCTGAATGAAATGGTGTCACCATATTTCATCAATCGTCACTGTTATGTCAATGTCCCACATTTGCATACACGTCTTCTAGTATTGTAACTTCTTTTCTCTTCTAGTACTCCTCAATTCCGACTTTTAGGTATTGAAGACTGAAGAGTTTGCTGAAATTTCAACTTATGATACAACAACTTGAGTTCATTATAATTGTTGTATCTTAAACATGTTTGTCTTAGACCGCGTGTACAATTATGAGACAATTTCGTCTTATTAAGAAAAAAGTATTAACTTTTGCATCGGCTAAGATTTATTTTATTTGTTATTTAGTTATTTTCGATTAGATGGTAATAATAAAATGACCATGAGCAAACCTCAAGAGGAGTCTAGTGTGATAATATGATTCTTAGAATATATATATATATATATATATATATATATATTACATGAGTTGAAAATGAACCAAATAAATTAAATTATTAAATTAAATTAGATGAGGTGACATTGAAGAAGGAGAAGATGGAGTTAAGAATTGACCAAAGACCAAAAATGATCTTAGAGTCAGCCAGTCGTCTCACAACGTCACATTAATGTATGAATGTGGATGCCAATTATTTTTCTTCGTCTTCACTTCTTTCCCTTTCACTGTTTCACACCCTAATAAATAAACCAGTATTTTTATAATCAAAACTATTTCCATTTTCTCGACTCTATCTCAATTCTCAAACTAAACTAAACTTTTATTAATTAAATATCTAAATTATTAAAAAATCAATCAAATATATCTTTGTATACATTTTCGACCCCAAAATTACCTTATGTTTCAGCTAAATGCTTGGATTTTCTTCTCGTATTGTAGCCAAATCAATTATATCTATGACATAATATATATCTTTATTCTAATTTTTTAACACATTTTTAGACCCAGTTTTGGACTAAAAAAATTATTAGATGTTAGATTTGATTGGCTTAATAATTTGAGTATTTAATTGATAAAAATGTTAGTTTGAGATAAAATTCGTAAAAATGAAAATAGTTTAGAATATAAATATTAATTTAGCCGGCCTAGATAATTAATAATACCACCTATTAATACACTCTTAATTACTCTCTCTCTCTCTCTCTCTCTCTCTCTCTCTCTCTCTCTCTCTCTCTGCCAATATACTCCACTTTACAATTGTGACATTATATTACAATATAAAATGATAAATTTTGCAATTAAAACACACAAGCAAATTTCGGTATAATTAAATTCTACATTGTGATAGTTTTGTGTTTTTATATATACACACACACAATGGGTAATCTGCATTGTCTTTGAAATCTCTATTAACGACATTCAATTTCTCTATTAACAACGCAGAGTAGCCATTCTTTGTAGGGATTTTACGTGTAATGGTATGACATGATAAACATTATATGTACGTTATGGTGAAATTAAAAATATAAATGGATTGAACTTTGGAAAATATTGGATTATATGATAGTTTTAGCATTGTTTTTAAATAAGGTTGGGAGCAATTGTATTTTAAAACTGATTTGAGAGTTAGTTATGTGAGAAATAAGTCTATACATATAATCTCTCGTAATTAGTTATTGTATCACATGCTTATAGATTTTATCCCTCTTCTGTAATGTTTAATACGTTTTAATCATTCAAATAGAAAACGTGTAAACATCGTGATGCTAAAAATAATCACCAATTAATCATTTACATGTTCAAATGGAATATTTAGACAAAAGAGTAAGATTTCGTAAGACGATTGGAGAAAAAAAATCATAGACAAACTATTGTATTTATATATATACAATTTTTTCAGATGGAATGAAGAAAATAATGTATGGTAGAGCAAAAATGTGAATTTCGGTTTATATATATATATATATATATATATATATATATATATATGTTGTTTGGGGTGTAATTGAAGTACTTATGTGGCGACTAGGAGTGCCGATGCCAAAATTTTTGTGAAATTTGAAAATCATTTTTTGAAAGGTTTCCGTACATTTCAAAAATCATAGTTTGAAGCTTTTGAGGGAGTTGATTTTTTTTTCTCAAGTGTTGTCGGAGAAATAATTTTCGAAAATCATGCACTGCTTCGAAAAATCCAGTTCAACATGTAGGTTAATTGTTGACGTTAGAATTGATACTTGGCCGAAAATTTCATCTAATTATATCCCATTGCTAGGATTTTTGAATTAGATGAGAGAACAGTGTGGGAGTGAGAGAATGTTTGATGGGGTGACGACAGAGGAGGGAAAGATGACAGCCGACTAACATAAGCTTTCTCAAGAGTCGAATGACGTTAAAAAAAAGAAAGAAAGAAAGAAAGAAAGAAAGAAAGAGAGAGTCGAATATAGTTAATATTTTGTTTATTTTGCTTGTTTTATGGAACCTCACATTACAAATGATTTTATATTAAATTAAGCTTGGAATTGAATAACTTGTAATTAACTTAGCTCATTTGATATATAGTGCAATGATGTAACTTTTCGAAAAAATAAAAAGTATTCGCGAAATAAAGCACTACTTAATTAGACTTTATTTAACATGTGAATAATGTTGTTGTAGCAATCTAAATAGCTATTCCACATTTATGTGATCACTGTTGGGTAGAATATAGTAGATTGTATTGAGGCACATTAGCAACCTCACATAATTAAAGTGGCCCTACTAGACTAGAATTACTTTCATTTGTGAATAATGTGCACTGTAACAATCTAGTTACTTGATTGTTATCGTATCCATAATCATCCATGTTAATATATAAAGTAAATTGTGTCCATAAATCTGAATAAGTTGAAATTTATTACATACTTCTTATTATCCTTTGCATTAGATATGTATTACTTGATAAAATGTGTCGAGCATCCTTGTGTTTTTTAAATTGTGCACAAAACTCCCCCCCCCCTCTCTTTTGTATAGCTGGAAATTCTCATATATTTTTTAAATTGCATCGAACTCCCTTGTGTTTTTAAACCGTGTGCAAAACTTTCCTTTTTAAAATTTTTGCCCAAAATACCCTCATTTCAAACAAAATTGAATTGCAGGGACAAATAAATAAGAGCATTTTGGTCCAACATTTGAAAAAAAAGTTGGGCATATTTATCTTTTATCATTATATAAAAAAAGGAATAATGTCCTATAAAGCAAGCGCTACATTTCCCACCTAAAACATCTTCCTATATTTAATAATCTCTGTCGTGTGCACTTTTTAAACTGGGTTTATATTAATTTCATCTATATTTTAACTATTTTATTTATTTAATTAGTGTGTGTTATTCTTTATATCTATATCTTATTATTTTAATCATATTTTTATAATATTTATCATTTTGGCTTATTATCATATCCTTAATATGGATACTAAATTATATTATCATATTATTTATATAATATAATTTAAAAGATAAATTACAAATGCATTTTCTTTCTAAATTTTTAAATCTTACAAATTAATCATACTACAAGAATTTATTTTAAAAACTATTATTTCATAATTTATGTCTATGCCCCCAATTAGATTTATCAAAAGTAATTTCCCAACAATAATTTATAATACAGTAAAAAAGTATTATTTGATGTAAGGAAATATATATGTGTGTGAATTGGATCAACAAATCCCCTCCTTTCAGACGTGGTTTCCAATACGCAGTCATGTTAGCTTTTTTCAATAATTATTTAATTGAGCGTGAAGATAAATTAATTAAGGGTGAAGATGAAAAACAATGAACATCAAGGTAAATTATACAAGAGAGAAGAGAAATATGGGACCTAAACATAAATTTTAAGTGTGATTATAAATACGCGTAACGCGCTCATATTAACACATAATACCTATAATTGAAGTAAAGTATGCTGACTATAGGTAAAAAAAATGGTTGGAAAGATGGATATTTGAGGCACCTTAATTATGTTGTATAGGTTTTTATCAATATTGCTATTGGGAATTTCTACCTTATCCCAACCACTAATAGTAATACATGATTAAAGAATAATAAAATTCTATTAGAAAAATAATAAAAAGTTATTATGATGTATTAGTGAGTGTGGTGGTAAGTAGCAAGTAGTAACCAACCACTGGAATATTATTTGCCATTGCTATTTTGCGAATGTTAGCTATTCCCGCACACCAAGAAATCGTAGAATTGCACAAAATTTCCAGTTCGTTCGGTACCTAACAAATTGACCGCTCTATCATCGTATCGTACATACTTTTCAATTTCTCCTCTCTCTCTCTCTCTCTCTCTCCTCCGGTTACTTTTACCTTTCACGTACGTTTCTTTCTCCTGCATCTGGGAGTCCTCCATTCCCACTTGATTGATTGATTGAGTGCTCTATCTTCTGCTAATTAACTTTTCTCCTCTTCCATCAACTACGACTATTCTCTTTCTTATGGCTGCTTTATTTTCCATATTTTGAGAGTTGTGTGGTGTTGAATGAGAAAGAAACCGATCAATTCTTTCTTATATTTCCGACTGAACAACGCTTGAATTTTATCATCATCATCATCTTTATATTTGCTTCAGTTTTGGCTGCTCCTTTCCGACTTCCAGAGTTAAAAGAGTTTTTGCTGAGGTGATTCTGATCGTGGCGCAATTTTTGGGCAAAATGATGAGGTGCTTCCACATATTCAAAGATAAGAGCAAGGGCACTGGGAAGTCCGCACCGGAATTGGGTAATAATACCGGCAATTCAGCTGCAAATAGTAATCGTGCGGCGAAATCTACTGGTTCTCTCTCATCTCCCACTGCTCGGAGCATACCGGAAATGTACAGAGAGAGAGAAGGGAGCCTCAGGGTTTTCTCTCTCATGGAGCTCAGAGAAGCCACTAATAATTTCAACCGACTGCTCAAGATCGGAGAAGGCGGTTTCGGGAGTGTGTATAAGGGCTCCATCAAGCCTGCTGATGGAAGTGAGGCCCCTCCCACCATCGTTGCCATCAAGAAGCTCAACACGCAGGGATTGCAGGTATTGTTCAATTCCCTTTTCTCCTTACTCTGCTGCTTGCAGAATATTGAAAAATATTGTTACAACTAATAATTCATGACTCTAGAACTTGATTAACTATTTGACGATTAATTTCCCAATTTCGATCGTCTTCGATTAGCTCCGCTCACTATCGTAAGCTTTCTCAAAAGCTGGTGTACGACGATGACGCCATAAATGGGCACAAGTGTGCAAAATCAACTTTTGGTTAATGCAGCAAATGTGTATAGAATAGACAGCAATGGGAGAGGCTCAGAGGGGAAGAGGATTGCACCATATAAGAACAAGCCTAATATGCTAGAATTTTCTCTTAGTTGCTCAACCATAACTTGGTTGTTTATGCCTAGTGTAAACTTAGTTGAGGTTTATCAACTGGTGTGTTTGCTAATGCTATGGATGGTTTCAAATCTGATTTGTTTATCCTTGAGAATACTCATATTCCAAATGGAAAGATGGAATTTAACATCACATCTACCGAATAGGCTGTTAGGGAGGATAACCAAACATGACCCTGTCTAGAACTTGAAAAATGATGACTTATTCATTAGCATTATGGATTATGGATGAATTCGACCAATCAGTACCGTGAATATTAACAAACCAAAGAACTGAACCACTGTGCAACCACTAGGACTCGTGTTAGAGGAACCATGTGAATATCTAACTCATTGCCTGATTCTGAATCCTACAATTTATGTTTAGCTCCGTGAGTTATAGTTTTTTTCCTTTAGTTTTTTTGTAGTTAACCTTCTGTTTTCATCTGTCTTGTAGGGCCATAAACAATGGGTTGCGGAGGTTCAATTCCTTGGAGTGCTAGATCACCCCAACCTAGTTAAGCTTTTGGGATACTGCTCCGTGGATGGAGAAAGAGGCATCCAACGACTATTGATTTATGAGTATATGCATAATAAAAGCTTGGAAGATCATATTTTCAACAAGTCTGTGCCATCGATACCTTGGATAAAACGACTACACATTATCCTTGGAGCTGCTCAAGGAATGGCGTATCTGCACGAGGGTCTGGAAGTCCAGGTGCATTTTTTTTAGTGAACTCTTAGCTGGAAAGGATATGAGTATTGGACAAACTTATGTAGGTTAGACATGTCTGTTAAATTTGAATTACTGACTTACTGAAATCCATAAATGATCCTGAAGAAATTAAACTTCAACCAAGATATTCTGTGAAGATATTGATAAAGATAAACTCAACCCTCTACGTTGCTGAACCTGTTTCTTTCAGTACACACCCTCCCAGTGTTTCATAAGTAGATAGTGTAGTGTAGCCCCATGATAAGCTGTGCATTTCTAAATATATGTTACTCCTTGGGTATTCTGATATCATATGAAAACACAAAATGTACTCAAGTCTTAGACCTACTTTGGTGAGGCAGATAGGCATTACCATGTGTCTCTGATGTCCCCATAAACTATTTTCGAAAAAATTGTTTTTTTCAGATTATCTCTTATGTTTTTTTTTTTGAACTTCTATATGGGTAGGTGATTTATCGAGATTTCAAGTCCTCTAATGTGCTACTGGACAAGGACTTCAATCCCAAACTTTCTGACTTTGGCCTAGCAAGAGAAGGTCCAACAGGAAACCAAACTCATGTCTCTACTGCGGTAAGTGGATGAAATGCATAATAAGTTGAATAGTAGGTTATAATACTGCTTCGGAAACTCTAGAAAAAATCATTGATTTCAAGACCACTTCATTTCTTAGGGCAGTTTAATTCAACTTCAGTGTTGTTTGAAAGCATTTGTTTTGTCTCCCTTGCTAGTTGCACATGCAAAAGAAATATGTTGAAGAGAATCTGTCAATATCATTCAGGCATTAAATTTGATGTGTTAGGAAAGTTGTTTTGATCATTCAGTCATCCTATTTTCAACTAGATCTTAAGTTTCAATTATATATGCTTCTTATGTAATATTCATGGCATACGTAGAGCGTCAATTGCAGAATTCATATCCCAGTATTTATCTACCATGCATGGTGATTCTCATCAGACCTTGTGTTTCTTAATTTTGGACTTTATTTTATGCTAGCCTGTCGGGACACGCGGATATGCTGCCCCAGAGTATGTCGAGACTGGCCATTTGTCAGTCAAGAGTGACATATGGAGCTTCGGAGTTGTACTGTACGAGTTACTCACAGGACGTCGGACCTTGGACAGAAACCTCCCATCATCAGAGCAGAAGCTACTAGGATGGGTGAAACAGTTCCCAGCTGATAGTAAGAGGTTTAACATGATCATGGATCCACGTCTCCAAAACCAGTATTCGCTTTCGGCTGCTAGAAGAATCGCAAAATTAGCTGATAGCTGCTTGATCAAAAATCCAAAAGATCGGCCAGCTATGAGTGAAGTGGTGGAGATCTTGAAGCAAGCACTGGAAGAATCACAAGGAAACTCTCCTTCATCGAGAAGTACTACTCAGGGTGTCCTGACTAAGCCATTCAAAAGAACCAACGATGCTAGTACTTCGAGGCCAGTGCTGCCAACGGCTAAGGTAAGTCATTCCCATTTTGGTTAAGTTCAAGAGTTTGCAGTAGGTTTCTCACAATCTTAACCATCTCTATTTTTCCTCTTCAATTTTGATAGGCTCGAGGGTGATGGATTCTGATGCAAATACATAAGGATTTTACTTGTAAATACCACGGAATTTGCATTCATTTTTTGTTGCTCGTATAGAAAAGAGAGTGACTAGAAAGTTGAGAGATTAAGAGTTTATTTTTCTTGAGTTGATGAGAGAGGAGTTAAGTTCATTCTTGTAGCCACAACCTATTGCGATTATTGTAAGTAGCTTCATTTATATTTAGACTTGATACGTCATATTTTTCATGGGTTAATGGTCAAATAGCCGCGTAATTTCTCAAAGATTCACGTTGCCCCTTCTGTGACTATTTTGCTCATTTATCTTGTCGACTTTCTAAAATGTCTCAGAGATTGCCTTTCTATGAATGAAAATGTTAACATTATTAGCAAATACACACCAACACATTTTTCTCACACTAGATCTTTCTCATACCGGTCCACACACTTTTACGATTAACTAAAACTGCAACAAAATTAATAAATTATGCTTAATAAGTAACTAAAATTACAACAAATTAATAAATATGCTTAATAATTAATAAAAGAATTATTACCCACAAATTTAATAATAATAATATGAAAATTTTGATATTTATAATATATAAATATATATTAAGAAAATTTATAAAATTATTTTTAATTTAAAAATTATAATCCGTGTATTTCAAATCTACCATTAAGTGTTTTTCTCCATTTTCAACAGTAAAAGGAACTCACAAATTAATATAACTATATAATGACTTGTGAAGATGAAAATCTGAGCAAATTTAAAATTCTAAAATTTTGCTCCTTTAGCAGAACATTAAAGCTCCATAAACAAAGGTTCAAATTAGGGGTGACAATTTGTGCATTTCGAGTCATTAACGGATCAACACGATAAAGTCAAACACAAAGATCCATTATGGATCTATTCGACACAAACACGAACACGATCCGTTATATACAAACACGGATACAACATGAACACGCAAAACACGATTTGTTATCATACCGACACGATATGATAGAGACACAATAAGAACTCAAACACGATAACGACACGGTATAAAATAAATACTCGTGCATATTAAATTCAAATTATAATTTAAATAAATAAATATGTCAAATTATTATATATAATTAATATATTTATTTATATATTTATATAATATTAATGGGTTAATTACACGAATCCGACACGAACTCGATACGAACATGACACGAAATTTTCGTGTTCTTATCGTGTCGTGTCAAAATTTACCAGCCCTAGTTATAACTCTATATGTAGAATTCATCATTGAATTTCAAAATTCAAAATAATTTTATAAATCATCTCAATATATATATATATATGTGTGTGTGTGTGTGTGTGTGTGTGTGTGTGTGTGTGTATGTATATATATTATAAATATTAAATTTTTCATATTATATTATTATTCTAAATTTATTGATTTATGAATAAATTTATGGTATTTATTATTTTATTGATTATTAACCATAATCTATTAATTTATTGCAATTTTAGTTAATTGTAAAATTATGTGTAAAAAATACGTGAAAAAATCATAGTGTATGAAAAAAATGTGTTGGTATTTTATATTACTTCATCCGTCCTATTTATATAGTACACTTTATCCTCGCACATAAATTAAAATTATTTATGAAAATAATATATTAAAGCTTAACTTCCAATATTAACCTTATTTAAAATTTGTGACTTTAAAAAATTTAAGTGGTCGATTTTTAATTTTCAAGACCTAATAAGAGTATATTTGTATATTACTATGAAAATTAATACTATTTATAGTTATGAGATTAAATAATTGGGACACCTCAAAATAGTAATATGGACTATATAAATGAGACGAATGTAGTATATTTTAATTATTGAATTTATGTCATGTGTATTTAAAAAATTAAATAATTGTCCATTTAAAAAAAATACACATGGCATAGATCTAATGGTTGACATGTGGCATAATTTTTTTAATGAATTTTATAAATAAGAAAAAGAAAAAATCCAAACCTAAGAATCTCATATATCACATGTCAATAACTCAAAGAACCGGGGCCTCATACGATTGCTATCATACGAGATGAATACCAAGTTGAAATAGAAGATCTCGTTCGTACTACCCCTCCCTCAATTTCACTTACCATATAAAAAGTAATTTCTTATTCAGTTCCATATATACATTTACTAGTATTTCTCTCGTACGATATCGTCATAAAAAAAAATATCGTTAACATAACAATAGATAAAAAAAAACAGCCTTTGTTACATAAATCACTTTCTAAAATATGGATAAATTATACTTTAATATCTATATTTTGAGTTCTTTTTCAAAAATAACCTATTTTTTTCAAAATTAACAAAACAATGCTCACTTTTTAAAAAATATTTGCAAATCTAATATTTAATCAATTTTTTGGCATGAAAATCTTATATAATTGGTTGTATATTAATATTTCTTAATTGGAGGAATTTTTTTTATCCAGTTCGGGAAATATAAATATTAAAATACAACCAATTACGTACATTTTATGAGCAGTAAAATTGATCAAATATTATATTTGTAAATTTTTTGAAAAAGTGAGTACTTTTTTGAATTTTTTAAAAAAGTGGACTACCATTTTTATGGGCTTTTTTCCTTCATATTTTTCCTTTATTTTTTGTTTTAGAGTTTTCCAATATATAAATTCATATTTTTGGTTGTAACCAGGTGTGTTAACTTATTGAATAAAAATGATTTCCCAATTCTATTCCAATTTATGATACTCGCCTTGTGTTCAATTCCTAACGAGTTTTGAAAAATCACAATCCGACAATTGTGCTCGATTCACCGAGTATGATGCTCATCATTTTCTGTTTTCAATACTTCTGCTATATCGGTAAAAAATGGTAAGAAAATTTAATATTTCAATTGTTGGTGTCAGTGCGAGTCTATATCAGTTTAGAGAGAGTGAATAAATTGACTTCAAAAACTTAAACTGATTGCGGAATATATAGGGCCCTGACTCGCTTTCGATATTTTATCTGTGCACTCTTCAGTTGAGAGAGAGCCTGACTTTAGAGCTTAGCTGGTGAGCTGATCAGTTAGAACTGATAGCTTGAAGACTTAGCTTAGCTTGTCAGTGCAGCTTGTGTGTGTAAAGGTGTGCAGTTTAAAAACATGCAAAGCTGAAAGCAATAAGAACATCACACACAAGACTTTATAGAGGTTTGAAGCTTCCTGCTTCTACGTCCTCTCTTCCTTCCGCAGAAGAGCAATCCACTATGCAAGAGTAAAGTTTCTTTATTACAATTATACAGTGAAGAAATCATGTTAGACCTGAAAACGGCACCCTTCAGCCCGAGTGCGGCCTCCTTTCCAACTGTTGCTGTCCCGGAAGAACGGACCCGTCGGTACACGCTCCTCCTCAGCCGGTTTCTAGGTCGACAACTCACACTTACCGGTCCCAACTGCTCGATGAGACTTTAGGTGCTATTGCCCGTCTTTACACGATTTTAGATCTTGCTCGATCTTCAAGAAGACAGTCTTGAATCTGTTATCAACCTGGAATGCTCCTTTAGCTTGAGCTGAGTGGTTGATCTTTGAAGGACTGAACTGAGAAGCTTTGCTCTTGCTGGAATTCTGCGTCAGCTAGCTGCTTGCTTGAGACTTGAAGCACGCCTTCTCAGTTGAGACTTTTCACTTAGGAGATTTAAGCTCTTGAGCTGTGGGAGGAGAGAAAGAATAGCTCATGTAATGCCCCAATTTCACTTTAATAGAAAAAGGCACGTTATCCATGCTTTTCATTAATAAAATTATTTTTCTTGAAATACAACGGAAGTTTCAAAGCATAATTCGACATTTATTACATAAAATAAAGTCAGAAATAAATTAAATCCTTAATTATGCTTGACTACTTGACCACCATCATCACATCTTGTCCGCTACGCATCACCCGAGACAACACCTAAAAAGATAAGTAGTTTTGGGGTGAGTACTACTGACTCAGTAGGGAGTGTCCAATTATCCAAGCTATATATCAAACAGAATAATATGCAAATCATAAACTTGTGTTCAGTCCGTAGACCAAACCATGTAGCCCGGAGGCTCTGTGTGATAGCTCGAAAGCTCTGCGTGATAGCCCGTAGGCTCTGCGTGTATAGCTCGAAAGCTCTGTGTGTATAGCCCGTAGGCTCTGCGTGTGTAGCCCGAAGGCTCTTGCTATGATGTGACATCACATATATTCAATAAAACATATAGAGAGGATAACATGGACAAAATCAACGTAAAACCCCACCTTCACCTTCACTTTGACTCGGATATAAATTAATTAAGTCTTGCGCGCTTCCTATAAAGTATTTATCATAGATTAATACAGTGCATAACATGAGATAATTAAATTATGCATGAGACTAATCTATGATGCATGCTCAATACATATACACACATAGAAAATAAATCATATTTTCCATACATTGACTTAACCATATACACATATATATATATAAAAGAAATCATGCACCAAAACTTTATCACTACACACAAACACATGCATAAACTATTTACATAAATTATATATATATATATATATATATATATATATATACACACACACACGTAAGGACATATATATGTAAATATATCTATTACAACTCTTATAACCTATATATATGTATATATATATACGTACATATATATGCATTAATCACATATATTACATATATATATATATCATATGTGTGGTACGTATAATGTATGTATATGTGTCGACTCACACATATACATACATTATACGTACCACACATATGATATATATATATATACATGTACAACATATATAAATATATCTATGAATAACACACACATGTACACAAACTCCAAGACAAAAGTAATGAAATATAAGAAAGCATAAAGAAAAGACATGTCATAAAGTCATTTATGGTCCCCACTGCATTTATGGTCTGAGAAGAAAACATAAAAAATCCCCCCTTTTTCCCATGAATACAGATACGTGAATATGTATATATATAGCTAGGATGTGTCTGCTACGAAAAAAATATATAGAGACAGACGAAACTCCATACCTTCTGGAAATTCTAGCTCTGGCTCTCTTCGCTCTAATCTGGGGTGTGCGGAAATAATAGAAAGGATATCTCTATTTATAATGAGGGGTTAGAGTTTCATAGAAGAGTTTGGTAAAACAAGGATTCTCTGGTGGTTATCTTCTACTTGGAGGAGAAGATAAGAAATAGATAAAAAGAAAATAATAAAGATTTGGGCTTTCCTTCCATTGGGTCTTGAATTTAAAGTAGTTGGGCTTCTAAATTAAATAAAAAAAACTAGAAATAAACTTTGGACCAAATAAATAAAATGCAACAAAATAGGTACAAAATTAAAATTAATGCATGCTCATGAAATGAAAATTACTATATACTAAAATGAATTCATGCTTATAAATTACTTAGACGCGACTTATTAGACTTAATTAACTAATATTACATGAAAATAAATAAAATATTTAAAAAAATGTAGCAATTTAAATATTAGAAAAAACCGGATCGCTACAGCTCAATATCTGCAAAATAGCAAAGTTAGTTTTTGCGAAAGTCTTCGAAAAGTCTTAGCTAAAATTGAGTTCATTTTCTTTAAATAGATGAGTGATCTTTTGACCGTTGTGACTGGTGAATATGCTGAATTCACCAGCGGCATTTTAATGCATGTAGCTGTTTGAAGCTTTTAATGAACTAGCCGTTTGACTTTAATGGCTTCTGTTCTAAGATCATCAGGATCTTTCAAAGATTTCATGTCAAGATCTTCATTGACTGCTTGTCAGAGAGAGCAGGTGTTTCGGTTATCAGTCTTGGACATTCAGCTGATAGACTCTCAGCTGTCTCGGCTTTCAGCTCTGAGATTATCCAGATGGCAGTTCCTCAACTGCCTTGAGCTTCAATCCAGGACTGGTCCAGTGAGGCTGACTTGGCAGCTTAGCTTGAAAAAGCTTTCAATTCTGGACTATCAGTCGGCTACTTGTTTGAGCTTTTCTCTCCTTGAACTGATCTTATATGTCAGTTCAGTATAGGCTTAGAGTTTTTAGAGCTTTCTTCCAGCTAACTGATCTTTATCAGTTTAGGGTTGGCTCTTTATGACTGACTGAGCTTTGATCAGTTCAGTTTCAGCTTTCAAGCTGGCTCTGCTCTCATCAGTTTGTCTTAGATTTCAGCTAGATTGATGGTTACTCATTTATGAATGCCTACCAGTCTCCAAATTTCTCTTCCCCCTATAGCTTTTCTTAAGCTTTGAAGAGTTGACTCTGACTTATCTAATCGAGGCATCTTTTTAAGCTGCTTGACCATGCTTCAAAATAGGTGTCTCTCGTTTTAGCTAGACTGATGTCTGAAGTCTTACTTGGTCATTACCCCATCACACATATTTTGACATTTCATCAAAACCATCAGTTGAGACTTTTCAACAAATTTTCCCAATAATTTTTCCTAACATCAACTATATTGAATGTACATGAAAATAAGAAATTGACTATGTCTAGTATAATCCAAGTCCATGCACATTCCTCCTACGGTCCTACCTAGCCCTTCGATTGGGAAAATATGAAGAAAAGTCTAGTGTTTTGTGTTCCAAGAAAAACACGCAAATAAATTGAACAAAAAAACAAACCATATTAACTAAAAAAGTCAGAAGCTACATTAACATTTAGGAGTCTCGTGAGATCATTTTATAAGTTAATATTATCCATATACAATTAAACATCAATAAAATTATAAATATACCATTAGCATGGATATTAGTTTTGATCTGAATTTTTTATCCGTATTATGAATTATGAGTAATAAGATGGTATCGTGCAAATTTTTATGAAGCTATATATATTCTTCGAAATGGAAAAGTAAAACATGATTTTCCATATTGATGACATTAATTGAGACAGATCACATCTTGACGAAATTTCTCCAAGGATAGAAACTGGACCAGTCTAGAAGTTGCAATGTGCAGGGAAATATATTTTACAATGATAGATAACCATGTGGTTTAATACAAAAGTGTCCCACAATCATGTTTTAACTTGTCATTTTCATGCACAAGAGATTAAACAAAGTGAGATACTTACCCGAGATTAAACAAAGAGAGATACTTTATTAATATTCCTTGGAGATACTTACCCGAGATTAAATAAAGAGAGATACTTTATTAATATTCCTTGGAGATGACCTAATAATGAAGTGATATAAGATATAAAGAATTGTGTTTGTGTATTTCATTAATAAATAAGGATCGCTTTATATATATAGGTGAATATAAAATCTAATGTCTATATGAAAGGAGATGTGGATAACTAATCACTAATATAACTCTAATATGTCCCCTCCAGATGGTGTTTAATTAGTAAAATCAATCTTGTTACACAAATCGAGATGTGGTGGATATGCCCGGTAGACACTTTGGAGATCTATGGTAGTTAAGTTTGAAGGCAACAACGTATGTGGTGTTGATCTACAGTGGCCAGCAGCACCGTGGTGTAGCTAGATCTTTGGTGGCTGCATGTGTAGGCGGTACGTGGTGTAGATCTTCAGGGGCTGACAGCACCATGGTGTAGATCTCGTTGGCTACCCGCGTAAAGGAGTAATGGGTGCAAGGGACATGCTAGAAGTTTGCATCATTGTGGGAGCAAAATAGCAAAAAATAATGACCAACATCGAAATAATACATGAGAAGTTTGCATTGATGTAGGAGCAAAATAGCAAAACAATAATGATCAATATCGAAATAAAAATAATAAAACAAGAAAAAAACTTAAAGTGCACAGAAAGAGAAGTGTGAGCTACCGACCTCCCCACCGGAGACGAGTGCCACCGCAAATAAATAAATAAATAAATAAATAAAGGATCTAGGGTTTGTTGTAAACCTTAGGTATTTGATACCATATAGAGAATTATGTTTGTGTATTTTATGGAATCAACCATAAATTTTGCTACGTATAATGTTTCTATAATTAATTATTTTTTTATGAAGTTAGGAAATAATTACTCTTAATTGATTGCATGTTATTTATGGAAATTATTAAATATATTATTAAAAAATTATTTACTAATAATTTATTTCAATTTTATATTAAATATTTATATATTCAGAAATATACTTTGGGCAGAAAAACATATAATTTCTATTTTAAGCGACTATCTTACTTTTAGATAATATATAGATTTTTGGATTGAAAAAATTATCACTTTTAATTCTTGAAAAACATTATTTCTAAGTCTTTGCCCATAACAACATCCCATAAATCTTTGAAAAAAAAACCAGCCCAGTTTTCAAACCAATGCAGAACATCAAAGTGTAAAAAAATAAAAGAAGAAAACCATGTTTTGCAGTGAACGATTGAATTGTACGCAGCCTCTTTAACTTGTAGAGAACTTTTTTTTTTACCCCCATGAACTTTCAAAAAACTTATTTTATTAACTAACTTTTAAAATTATTTATTTTACCTCTTTAGACAAAAATACTCTTAGTTATAAATTAAAATTTAAAAGCAATTGAAAAACAAAAATAAGAAAGTTTAAAAACAAAATAAAACGAAGTAACCCATATGTGCTTGTCGACGTTGTCTTCACCGTCTCTTAGAGCATCTCCAATGTTAAACACCTATTTGGTGCAAATTCTGCAGCGAATAGATGCAATTTCAGCATCAAAATTTTTTGTAGCGCCAATGCTCTGCATCAAATTTTACGTCAAATAAGAATATTCTTTTAAAGATTTCATTTTGTTTTATAATTGAAGTATGAATATACTTAATGATTTAGTATTTTTCTAAAAATGATAATTATCCAAAATTAATAACTTTTAATTATATACTTTTCAAAAAAATAAACTATTGAAAAATTATGTATTATTAAAAAATTATAACATATAATGTGCTAGGAATAATAAAAATACTTTAAATGATCATCAAACGCTTATAATTAGTGAAAATATTACAAGACTACAATACTTATGAAAATACATTTGTGGTGAACAAATTAGAATTATACAAAAAAGAAACCGAGCTCGTGAATCTCAATCGTCTCCTCATCAAGGAGAATTTTCACAATTCAATCAATTCTGAGGTAAAAGACATGGATTTGAGGATTTTTCAAAAGATTTCGATCAATATTATAATTATATTAGAGGATCTAGAAATGATTTATAATCAATGTGTTTTTTAAGTAGTTTTAGTTATTTGTAGTGTGTTTTTAAGTTAATTTGTAGTAATTTGTAATATGTGTGATTTCATTATATCCATTATATTTAATTAATTGTGCTTTTATTGAAATTATTTATTTCTTTATTTAAATGGTTTATAATTTAAATTAACTGAATATATAATTTATAAATTAAATTAAATTTATTGGATAATCTATTTAAAAATAATTTTAAATAATAAAATAATTTATTAAATGTTGTGGGGCCATTAGCACTAATTTGGTGCAGCACCAAATTCTGCCTCAAATTTGGGATAAGATTTGGGACAACACTGGAGTGAATTTCTGTACCAAATTGGTATTTTAGTTTAACATTGGAGATGTTCTTAGTGCTAGAAGTGTTAGTTATGTAAATATTGAGTACTAATTGTTATTTTTGAAACTTCGGTACAAAAGTACAAAAATGAGCAAATATTGGGTGCTAAAATGTTATTTTTGAAACTTCAGGACAAAAGTGTAAAAATGGACAAACGTTGGGTATTGATATATAATTAATCATTACTCAATTGACAAAATATATGGCTAAATTGACAATTTTAAAGAATTGGCTAAAATTCAAAATAATTATATAATGACTAGGTGTCATCCAAAATAATTTAGCTATAGAAGCAATGCCTTGAGTGAAAAACAAACAAACAAACAAAGCAAATGACAATAAATAGCTCGAAGTTACAAGACCTTCACCACATAACCAGCCTCTTCTTCACACAATTGTGAAAGAACTCTGCCTTAATTGTTGTGGTAAGCTTGGTAGATCCTCTTCTCCACCATACATTACCGACACAATATATAGACCTAAACAAGAAAAAAAAATAGCACACACATACATGGAACCTGCAAATAAAAATTTGAAAAGATAATGATATCAAATGGTACTTACAGATGGTATAGAATAACAGAGATGCTAGTCTATTAGCTCCACTGGTTTCTGTTGTAAACACTGCTGAGAGAAGTGAAGCTGGGAATGTACCAGTTCAGAAATGAAACAGTCCCCTCAACATGGGAAACACCAAGTTTACGACACCTCTTTGTCTTTGAATCAAAAGATATAAGACTCTGGCTATTGGGAGGGGACATCAAAAGGTCTCCATTTCTCAGTGTTGTGATAGGATTAAGGGGAAAAGACCGTAGATCAGATGGGATCCGACTCCTCAATATAACGTCTCTAGTCCACGACTCAGCTGATCCATATCGTTTCATTACCCACACACACACATCTAACTGAGAAACATCTAGCTCAGAATCACTACCGTTATCAGTTAAGCAAAGATGGCCATCCCATACTGCCAAGATGATGTTCCCCGGTGCAGCTCCCAACCCCGGGGGAAGTGGGATACAATGCCCTCTTTCCTCCCCAACATCAAATGCATAAATAACACCATAACGTCTATTATCACCAATCCAGTGCACGAATCCATTAAGAGCAATCCCACATGGAAATGTGTAACAAGGAATAGAAGGATCCTCGAAACACCTCCATCGATCATCAATGCCTAATGTCAAAATCTCTCCTGATACTACAATTTTCTGATCAACAGTGCTAGGGAACACATATCTAATAACTAGTCTGATAACCTTGTATTGATTATTGACCGCAGTCGAACCAAAACCATAAATCACATCACTGATATACTCAGCTCTTTTAACATCTGGAAGAGAGATACACTCTCCCATCAAGGGGTTAACAACACAGACAGTCTGATTATTGTAAATGCTATCACGGTTGTATACGTAGTGGCCATGGCTTTCGCTTTCGAGTTGTGGGCTCTTTACCAAACAGAGCAGACCGTTGCAAGAGCCCATTACTCCGGTGATCCCGTTACTTCGAGAATTGGGCATCTCCGGAATAAAGGGGGTGCGCACAATATCACCATTTCTTCCGATTTCAACAATGTAGAAAGACTCATGATCGAGTGGATTCGTAATAGTCCTATGCTCGGAACAAACAATGGAAGTAAACGGAGTATTTAAACGGTAGGTGCTAGTGAAGTAGGGATCGGAAAGGAGGGTATTCCATGATTTACAAACGCATTTGCATCGAATAATAGAGTTAATTGGGAGTTTCAAGAAAATTTCAAGAATTACAGAAGAGGGCAGCTGACTTACCCCGGAAGAAGCTGAAGTGCTGGATTCTTGGTTTCCATGACTGATGGTGTGAGATTCTACAGCAAGATTAAGACATGAGATGATGAGATCGAATAATGAAGTGAAGATAGACATACTGTGATTAGGGCTTTGAAATGCAATTTGGGATATTTGAATTGCTGTAGAGTAGACTGACTGTAGTCGTCAATCCCACCACCTCACGACGTGACAGAACTAAATAAAACTGTGCTTGACAAAAATGGAGTAGCATTTAAATCAACATTCTTACCTAGATTGCTAATTCCATGATTGTTATGTTTTTCTTATCGCCATCATTGTTACTTTTGCAATCATGGTTTGTTTACGAGGGAGTTTCTATTTGCACTACTACGCACATTTATATTAATGTTTTTGATCTAAAAATATTTAATTTACTTAAAAAAAATAAAAAATGATTTTTACCAAAATAATTTTGAAAAAAACACATTAACTGCAAATGTAAAAAACAACGAGCGACATCAATAGTAAACAACGTGAGTTTGAAATCGACTCGAAGGAAGCTGTTCAAAATTACGTGGACAAATTTTGTTCAGACATTGACCGTGTTCAATTTATGTTAGTTTATACATTTTATTGTGTAAGATAATAAATTGATGGGTCATAGTTGAAATCAGATTTTTTGATAGTTTAAGATGTTAGGATATGTTATTGGAATTATTAGATGATCGTTTGAATTGATTGTGAGCAAAAATTCAAGGTTTGGAACGTGGTGTTGATTTTGCTTTTTTTCCCAGTTGCAAGATGTTCGATCTATGCATTTCGAGCATGTGTTATGTTCAAACTCTAGTTCGAATGGTTTAAGACTTCAAATTTTTGCTAAGTAATGTTCGGTTTCATGAATTCGACCAAATGCTTTCTGTTCGGTTTTATAGTTCGAATTATTTAAGACCAAAGTTTTTTTAAGTGAGGGTCAGTCTCTAGAGTTCGAGCACATCATATGTGCTTGAGATTTTGAGTTTGAACAGAACTACTCTGTTCAATACATGATTATAGATGACTAAGGTTTCGAAAGTTGGCGAGGTTGTTTTCGACTTGCGGAAGACTAATTAACAATGATGTTCTTAGGGCGACGATGGGTTTAGTTAAAGATGTGAATGAATTGCTTGTATTTCGATGATGAAACCTAATGCAATTTTGAGGAAGATCACAAAATGGCTGAAATGGAGTTTAATGGAAGAGCGTGAAATGGCTGATATGAAGTTTAACAAATATTTGGGTGATGATTTGGTTCGATTTGAGTGTGAGACAGAGATGGGTGGTCAGTCGGATAACGATGAGTGTCGCCGACGAGAGTCTTCAGACGAGCTTTAACGTGTTAAGTTCATCCCCTAATGCGAATCCAAGCTATTTACACTTCAAATGCCTGTTAAAGAGTTAAGTTGGCGGCCATTGACGTTCATTTCATCAGGGATTAATGGAGGTGCCAATTTGATACCTTAAAAATAATTATGGGATCAATTTGGCCCAAAAAATTATTTCGGGATCAAAGGGTGGAGGATTGACCCCTAATTTAAGTATCAATCCCCACCCATATAAGAATTCGAATAATGTGTTCCATAGAGTATATTAATCTTTATAATGGAACACATTATTTGGAAATCCAAATTCAAAATGAACTTACAACAAAACCACTCCTGAAAAAAGCATTCTCATTTCTCGATTTGCATTGTCCTAAAAAAAAACAGTTTCAATTTCCGCACATAATTAATATTTTAACTGTAGATAAAAACTACAAAGAAAAATAAAAGAGAAGAAAGATTAACCAAGCAAGCATTAATATTCTCAGACATGAGTTGTCAACTTCCAACTCTGAGCATTGCAGTGACTAAATTCGTTCCGGATTGTTCACAAAAGATTTCTAATTAGATATGCATGCCCAAGCAAATACACGGACAAGAAGAAAATGATGAAAAATATGAATGAAGAGTAGTACCATTTAATTTTTAATATTGGATGCAGATAGTAAATGGAACTTCAAAGCAACAATGATGATTAAATTTATAATTGAGAGTAAATGCCGATACGTAATGGTTATTTCTTCAATACAGTTATATAAATCTGCAAGCTACATTATAAGAAAATAATTAGGAGACAACAAACCAAGTAATCCAAATTCATTCACGAAGAAAATACAAATCAGATTTTGTAAATTCTCAGCGTCATGTATGCCCATATGGCCTCATGGTTTCCTATGTAAAAAAGTAAGCAGTCAACAATTTGCATGATTTTGAGGATTGCGCATCTTCTGTAAGCGGAATGAGGGCGGATTGTTTTATATATATTTATAAACCAACTAAATGGTGCATGTTGGTTACAAATTAAACTCGGTCACTGTTCAAACTTAATCAATAGATGCCCTAATCAATAAATGCAGTTGTGTGTTTGCGCATATCAATTTAATTTTTTGTTTTATGAAAATACATACAATTAATTCTTTCAAAAAATAAAAGTAATTATAAACTGTGAGATTAGAATCGTCTCCTAATGATTAATGAATGGTTGCGTGCGTTATTTTTATTTTTTTAATTTATGCGCAATTCAAATATTACTTTTAGAAAATTAAAAAAATCAAGGAAATATGAATTGACAATATTATCCCTACTATTCTGATTTTATATAACTAGATATAGATTAGGGAGTTTCTAAATGCACCAACAATTTTACTCTTTGCACCACAAAAGAAAAAATGAAAAAATAAGATAATTTTGAAATTACTTAAATACCCTTTAAGTAATTAAAAATTAAATAAAACAAATATCCTTACTAAAAATTGAAAAATTAAAAAAAAAAAAGAAGAAAAGAAAACAGAATCGGACGTGTTCTGCTCCTTCAGCGTCTTCTCCAACTGCCTGCTCCTCTTCGGCGTCTTCTCCGGTTGCACTCTCCACCTGCCGCCGCAATCAAGTTTATCACTTTCTAAAGAAATCCAATTCTATCTATCAATCGACAAAAAGAAATCAATTCGAAAAATCAAATTTCATCTATTGAATCTCAGATTTGTCAAACATTGGTTCGAAAAATCCAGTTGGAATTGAGTTAGAGAGGTTCGAAAATGGGTCTTCGAATATATATGACATGTTCGGAAAATGTTTTCCGAATTTCTTCATAATAGTTCGAAAAATATTTTTCGAATCAAAAACAAATTCTTGGGCGAGCGGCGGGCTTGGAAGATGGGAGTGGTGATTTGTTTGATGAGGCCGGACGAGAGGAGGAACTCCAGAAGCTTGCGGCGATCGTCGCGGTAGAGCCGCAGCAGAGGATTGGAAAACTCCATAAGTTTCAATTTTCACATGACAGAGAATATGTCTTCGGTGGGAACAATGAAACACACACAAAGTCGCACACTCTGTCAATTATTACAATAGAGACATTTTCGTTTTTACTTTTCTTTTTTTAAGTTTTTTATGTAAGAAACATATTTTAGATGGGAGGGTATTATTGTCAATATTGGTGGTGCAAAGAGTAAAAATAGTAATGCATGAAAGAGGTGTGATGCAAAGAGTAAATTTTGTGGTGCAAATAGAAACTCCCTCTGGATTAACAAGTTGATTTTTTTAAGTTAAAAGGTCAAATCGAAAAAATGTGCAGCGAAGGGTAAGAAGATATAATAAAAAAAAAATGGTGTGCAGCGCCGTAAAGAGAGATTGTAACGTGAAGGGAAAATTGCGCAGTGTGGTTAGCAGGTTTGTGTGATTTAGGATTCTTCCAAAGTAGAAAATGCAGAAGAACACCTTCACTCTCTTACAGACCGTTTCTATAGCCGGTGTCTTCTCCGCCGTCTCCTGTTGGTAATTATTTTCTCTCTCATCAACTCCCACTCTCCATCTTCTCTTCCTGTAATGCGCTTCGTGTTTAATGGCAGGTACGGGTTTATGTTCGGCAAAGAATCAGCGCGCAAGGAGCTTAGCAATCTTATTGAAACCCTCCGCCGCACTGGTTCTGATCCTGCTCCGCCTCCGCCGGAACACTCCTAGAATGGTTTATTACTTACCCCTCAATTCCATTTTGCTGTTAATTATACTGTTTGTATGGGTAGATATTGTCCGTCTATGTCATCAATTTTAATGGTGAAGTGATTTTTAGCCAATATTTTGAGCAAGAGCTCAGTGTCTCAATCTGGAATGATGTTTTCTTCTTTTTTTTTTTCGCATTTTCTCTTGATTTCTTTTTCTAGACGTTTTAATTGGCATTTCGTTATGAGGTGAAACTTTTGATTTTGGCTAAGCTCAAAGCTTTACAATCAATTTTACCAAAAGCAGTGGTAGAAAAATTTCATTTGATACGTTCCCTTTTCACTGTGTTGTGATGGAGGGTAGTGCAAATATGCCTTTGCAATGGAGCTGTGTTTAACAGCATGTTAAAGTGAAATTCATTTAGAAGTGATTTAAGTTCCAGTGACCTTTTTTTCTGGACTAAATAAATCTCCCTTTTGAATTAATGTTTTTTTTTTTTTTAAAAGATGCATTGGAGCTGATTGAAGCCTGGAATATTTAAACGAAGTTATAAGTATGCTCTATTAATTCCCCGTGTTGAGCCTTTTTCCTTTTGTTATTTGTTCCTAGGATTGAACAGAAGGTGTTTTATTTTCTATTCCAATACCCTTTATACATGCCATGTTATAAAATGATATTATTGGTATATTTTTGGCTGTAATAGTGGTATTGGAATATGAGGTAAGACTGTTCACAATAGACGACCTTGTGTGAAGAGTGAAGTTCACGAGTCTTGGATATTTTATAGTTGACTTAGATGATCTTGTAAACATTGATCTTAGATTATGATCATGCACGGTAAACACACCATTTTCCAGACTTTCGGAGTACAGTCTACCCTTTGCCTTAATAGATAAATCATCATAGCATTTTTGTGTATAAGTTGAATGCAGCTAGGGATGCATTTGTCTTTGAGAAAAATGATCAGCCATCATACATGCACGAATCCTTAGAGTGAAAAAAATACCTGAACCAATCTATCGCTTTGATGAACTTATTTAAGAAGCATTATTCCAATCTTGTCTGAATAGATAAATAAAATACATTCTGTTAGAAAGAAGATCTGAGTATTGAGAAACATTAACGAATCATTAAATTATTGCTAAGATAGTTATAAATATGAAATATCGCACTTTGCAATTTATGCATTCTCCAGCTTAATCTGGACTCCTCACTCCAATTTGTTCAAAATTTGGCTCTCTAGTCTAAACCAATTTAGCTTTTCAAAGTTACTGAATATGTAAGTTGAAGCTTTTTGGGTCAATTAGTTGTAAATAAATCTGGTGATCATCCACTGTAGGTCGAAAAAAGAAACTGATATTTTCTTCATGAATAAAACCTGTGAATGAAGTGTAACTTATTATTATATGGACAAGAGATAAAGGAGAAAACATTATTATTTATTTGTAAAGAATTTACCCAAACAAATATCAAACAACTTCCATGCAAATAAAATTGCATGTAGAATACCGCTTTATACTCTGCTTAACTCTAGAGTAGGTGGAATTTTCATACTGCTATTTATGGAGGATGAATTTACACAACATGCCATAAAAAGCTGTTGAACTTTGTCAAGGGCCTCGAGGCATGTCAAACATTGTATAGATGGCCGAAACACTCATGCGCCCACTCAATTAGATTTTCAAAAACAGCTAATCATCTCAAGGCCTGAGCACCTTGTAGAAGTTGTATTCATTTCATTAAAAAAAGAGAAATTGATAGCATAACTAGTTTTAGATGCCAAACTTCAAAGATCTCAACATGCAGTGTGCCTTATGACTTCTTTTTTTATGTAAATTCTGTCACAATTGGAGCAAGTAAAGGAAATAAATTATAGGTATAAATTTTGAACATGGTAGAGGTGAATAGAACGATCAAAGAAGAGCACAAAGCAATGACATGGTTCAACCATTTGGTCTACGTCCACGAATAAATTGACCAAACACCTCTAATGATTATTTTGAGGCTCCTCTTGATTTCATATTACAACGGAGACCTATTTATATAGGTAAGGCAGACATAGTAGACAAGGAAAAGAGAAAATTGGTTCTAAATTTCATCATTAGTATCAAAACAAGCATTTAGATTAATATTTGATCTTATAAAGATATTCCAGAGCTTATAAAAGTTTTATCTGGTTTTTTTAAGAGTTTTGAGAGGTAGATATTATTCTATTTGGACAAATTAATTCAAATAATCTGACAATGCATTGGCAGGTTTCGAGGATGAGCTGTATCAAGTTAAGTGGCAAAATTCTTGATACGTTCTTGAATATCAAGTAGATTCTGCTGTCGAAGGTACTCAAGACTTGTCAAAAGCTTCTGCTGTAATGCACCCTGGAAGCGTGCATTTCTTCTAAATTCTAATGCTCTTTCAGTGCCGGCTAAGAGCTATTAACTTCCCATTGCTTTACTACAATGAATCCTGTGTGATAGTAAACTTGGGTGCTAGAAACAGTGCGTGCTTGTCTTTTATTAGTTCAATGGATACCTCAAATACTAAAGACCATTCTACGAGCTTGCTTGCATACTTGGCTATTCTCCAATAAAGGGAAGACCCTGTAGGTTGGGATGATAATTGTTTGTTTATATAACATTGTTCCTTTACCTGCTTTCTCAATTTTATCTGCCTTCTTTATAAATGTATCAGTAGGAAGGATTATGTTTGCTCATAGATTATCTCTTGATGTGAAGTAGGCTGGGAGTGACCTGAATCTGAGTTATATGGGACTCCGAATTCAAGAAAAGCATGGCTCTTACTGAAAACTCGATGTATTGCTTTTATATTCATCTGTAGCTGCCAAAACTCCATCACTTGATTCATTGATTGCTAGTAATGGTACTAAAAGGTGGAAGTTATTTTACTTATTTATGCTATATTGCTATTGCAATGCGGGAGGAACATTATCAAAACTGATTGATGTCTTAGTGTGCTGGAGAATACAAAAGTATGTGCAAAGATTATTCATTTGATCTACATAGATCAGATCTCTTGAGGATCCAAGCCATAGTAACTTTGACATAGTAACTTGTGCTAGTGCAGCCATCAGAGAAATGCCAAAGTCCCATGTGTGGATCCCTCATTGAATACCATACTTTCTTCTCTTACTGTGTTTGGTTCTTTTTGTCTCAAATAACTTTCATGGTATTCGATTGTTTTCATTGCAAAATCAATGCAAACATATGAATTTAGTTGGCTTTTCTACTTTAATTTTCATCAGTACTTCCTTATCTCAACTATGTAACTCCCACTTTCTTCCTGGGATATGGGATGTTCCAAAATAATGGTCTATTTTGTGAAAGTTCAAAATTTTCTCTTTGAACTATCATCAAAATATATACCAACCAAAAAGAGTGAAAAAGGTTGTAATTTGATCCCATCTACTCTTAACAAATTATTTGAAACTGATGATATGAAGGTAAAAGTGTAAAACCTATCCTTTTTGCTCACCTAAAACACCATTCCGAGTCAAATAGGAGCCATTATTCCTTTCAAAAGGGGAATCTACATGCTTATATATCGTAGGCATCACCTATTGTCTAGGATGGCAACAAACATCTCAAATTAGGAGAAGAAGCATTCCTTTGTTTCTTATTTGAATATTTTTCTAGTAACTACCATATATGTTTTTTTTTTGGTAGTGTTGTTTCAGTATACAATCCCGTATGACTATTATATGACATCTGGATGGCATAAATCATCCAATCAACAACATTATGATCTCCATTATTCGGATAAAGTGAAATAGTATACATTTTGAGTCTTTGATAAATCCCCACAGGCATCAAAATTAATATTCCAATAAGTAGGAAAGAACAAATATAAAAGCTTTATGCAGGAAAGGAATCACCATTAATTTTCAGAACAGGATATACATTAGTTAGCCATTGAACTTCTCCGACTCCTGCTTGGAACTTCTGGTAGTTGTACTTGCCCTTACAAGAGTCATGTATGTATTGCCTCGATTGCTCATTGTTTTTCATCTTCTACCAAGATAGTTATGCAAATTGTAACCTATATATGTATATATATACATGTGTATCATTATTATACAAGGGCCGCTTCATTTATCTTCCTCTCAGTATTTTGCTTGATAAATCCCACATACAGGTCTGTCCCGACTCTATCACTGTCTGGAAGTCTTGTGCTTCGACCACCTTCGGACATGCTTTTGACAAATTCAACCAAATTCCTCCAGTTATCTGCTTCAAATAACCGCTTATTCAACCTTAGAAAAGTAAACGCACTCAATGCATTTCCCGAATCTGATCTACTTGTGGCCAAAACTTGTGAATATGCTCCTCCATCATACCTTTCCAGTGCATTCTCTCCTGCAAGTTCTGTTCCAGCAGTTTTAGTTGCGATCTTGACTTGCCTAACTAGACCTTCTGGCGAGCAGTTAGCTTCGTTTGGCTGCTCTCTGTCCCTCATCTCCATGCAAGTGAAATTGAAGACAACACCATGTTTTGCCATCATTCTTGCTATTGGTAGGTAGCCATCTCGATGCCTAGTGTTGTAGTATCCTGCTGTTAGCTCTGCGGCATGAGATCTTGTTTTGTAATGCCAGTGAATTCCAGCCACCTTTCCAGATAGTTTGGCTCCAGTCCCTTGAAATATTAGATGTGCTTCTTTTAGGATCTTTTCTCCATGTTCAAGTAGCTTCTTAGAGTACCACTCTAAGAAAAACTGTCCATACTCACTATTCCAGGTACCATCCCTCTGAAAAAAGCCAGTATCTTCTGGGAATTGGTTGTATTGTCCAGCATCATGAGGCCCTCGTTGTCCCCAGCCATCTTTCCCGATTGCCTCAGCTGCCGCTGCCAGTGAAGCTCTCATATACTGTTTGACATTAACAATTCAGTAAATCTAACTATACATGAACAGGACCAAACAATTTGTGCCAAAATCATTAGGGAATAATTACCTTGTCATAGCACTGGAATTCCCCTATTCCCGGAAATCTCCAAGTACCGTTGCTTTCTGGATATGATGGATATCTTAGCTCTCCACAGGGTCCCATCCCTACTTGGACTTCCTGATTATGAAAAACAAATTTGGACTTTTTTCAAATGGTGAAAGCTATTGCCTGTTTTTTTTGCCTGTATTATGTAAAATGAATACATTATGGGACCTTAATAAATGATATTTAAGGATGCTCTTAAGCGTAGAACGATCTACCAGTTTATTACATAGATATTGTTTTAAGAACACCTCAAAAAATCCATTCGAGCTCATAAGCATGGCAATTCTTCTTGAAAGGTCTTTCTTATTGAGCTTAGTTTAGTTTTATTCAAGATAGACTGTTAGCTATATAACAGATAAAAGCTATAATGAAACAGGCTGAAAAATTGCATCACTGAAAAGTAAACAGTTGTCTGTTTAAATCCTTTGGTAGTGCAATCTAAATATTCATGTCTGAATTCCTTGATCTTGATATTATTATTCAAAAAAAGGCTCCCCACATTTTTCATTCTGTTGGGTGTAGGAATACTTTGGCTCTTATTTATTTATGTTGGCTCTTATATATGTAAATATCTCATCTCTTGTTGCTGTTAGAACAATTTTTTGGATTTATTCTGCAGTATCATTGTTCTTACAAATGAAATGCTATCCAATAAATTTTAGTGATCCAATGAGCCATGTAATAAATAAAAAAGAAAAGACAGGAAGTAGAAGCCTTACCACAATAACCTGTCCTAGGTAGTTCTTGAATCTCTCTCTGAAACTCCTCATGTAGTCAGAATAGACCTGGATTGGTGTTCTTCCTCTAAGAATAGGTAGTGCGTCGCAACCCAAGGATATATACTCAGGGTTGCGCCGACCTGATTTATCTGTATAGACGAGGTCAGGATTTTTGCTAATCTCTTCAAGTGCCCATGGTGGTAGAGGAATACTGCAATGATAAGACCAGATAATTGTATTACTATCATATTCAACTTGAGTCTTCCTTTACTAATTAGGATAATTCAGACCAGAAGCTATTACTGCTGCTGCAGCTATTAAAAATGAGTATAATGGCCTCTATACATACATAATACTAAAATCTGAACATATAAGGAAGTCCATTTAAAATAGTCTAGTTTAGGTATCTATTCCTGGAGGACAACTAATATCTAGTTCGTTCATGGTCTAGTTGGATGATCTTGTATATGATGATTTAACATAAGTTAGTAGTTAATAATGAGATCCAAAAAGTTTATTAACAGAAGACTGCTGGAAGCATGTTGTAGATAAAAGAGACGGACTGAGCTACTCTTTCTTTTGAAGATAAGTTATAAGTAAGAATTCTAGAGCTGGTCAACTCTAAAAAAGAAAAAGGAAAAGGGATTCTAGAGCAGGTTTATTGTTCCAATTGAAGATCTCCGTTTTTGCATCATAGAATCTATCAGAAAGAGGCCTTAGGTTAACGGTTACAGAGGAAAAGAGTGACGAAATTGCAATAATTTGATACTTACTTGCAAGAATCTCCAACATTTCCCCCACACTGATGAAAAGACATGACTACTTGAAGCTTCAACCCAATCTTTTCAACCATCTTTATGAGTTCAGCATAGCCTTCCCAATTGTATTTGAGAGGTCCATCTTTCTCTACTAGTCCCCACCACACATCAACCATTATTCCTTCAACTCCTGCACTTTTCAAGGCCATCAAACTAGCTAACATTGCTCTTGGTTTGTTCAGACTCCCCCCAAAAGATATGGTGTCAAGCGGTAGCATGACAAAAACAGGCACCCTCAAATTATCATGGCTATGAGGAGCTACCATGCCATGAAGTTTCTCCTTCAGCTCATGTGAGGAGATTCTTTCTGTTGGTGAAAGTTGGGCTTCATGTGTTGGATTCTTTGCTCGCAGCTGGCATGTTGGTTTCATAACAGCAAAGCTAGCCACACTAGAGAAATCATCAGGTGCTCTCAAACTTCTGTTATCTTTGGGATTGATAAACGAAGTAGAAGAATGAAGTGTTAAAGCCATTTTTTTCTCTTTTGATGAGAAAAGAGGTATGGAAAGAATGAAGGCTGTTGGTGTTTATTTATGAAGATAACCCATTACTTCCATTAACAAGACAATTTTGGTGGGCTCTAGTTTGAAAAGAAAAAAAGTGCAAACGTTCAAACCGGTCGCCTTACCTTTTCAGAGTCTTTCTGACGCGCTTGCACTTTTCCATCTTAAAATGCAAAAGTTATAGGGAGAAATAATCTGCTATAATTTCAATATTTTCATTATTTACCTGTTGGATGTGGCGTTGTAATTATGTTGTTTGATTGTGTGGTGAAAGCAGCATTTGGTGTATCATATTAAACTGTAATGGCCCTGCTTTATTGTGCATCTGATTGAACTTTTTTGGAAGATTTAGTAAAAATCAGCTTTGCAGGTCCATCCAGATTACTATGTCATTGATGTTGTAAGCATATTTACATTACAATGCATTCTACCCTTGAAATTAACTATGCATAACTGTAGACATTTTATTGCTCCAAGCCGTGCATGAACAGGGAGAAAGGTTAGTGCTAGTCTCAAATTAGATGAATTTGAATGTTATTAATCAGTTAGCAGTTTGCTTCTCATTTTTTTAATAGTACTATATACTATTTACTATTTACTTCCTCAAATGATATCAACATTGCTGGGAGGAAGATACTTATAAATGCGTCCAGATATTTGTTATCAAATATCTTATTATTATTATTGTTCATATTTTTGGTTCAGGGATGGGAATGAAATTATTAGTATCTTTGATATCTTTGTTGTATGTAAACTACTTGAAGGGGTAAAATGAAAGGTAGTTATGTCGAGTCTCAGCCATATCTCTGTGATGATCAATGAGTGGCTTTCTTTTGCTGTGCCCCACAGACTTCAGAAGCTTTTGATTGGCCTCTGTTGATGAAGACACTGCGAATGAGTGGATGAAAATAATCCGGTATTTTCTAATTCCCGTTGCCGTTCTTTGGGTGTTAGGATAAGCATGAAAATGAGTATTTTCCTTGAGACTAGAATTTGTGGTTGTAGGCAGCGTCTATGTTTGCATTATTCTTGAAGTTCCTTTCTTTTACATGTGCTCCTGAGTTGTTATAGATAACTACTCCATTGAGCATCGATCTATGTCTACGTGGTGTGATTAAGCTCTTGCTGCGCCTTTTAACTGTGCTGAAACAAATTGATAGATGACAACAAACTTACCATTATTGTGCCTGCAGGATTCGCAACATTAACATATGCTATGTTCAATGTGTTTTATGTGCTCTGATGGAATGTGTAGAGATGGAACCCCATAAATCTAGATGTGCATTTAACGTTATAAGGTCGATATTTCTTTCATTTCTTTGGGAACTTGATTGGATAGACGGTCGAATTTAGCCGGTAGAAGTTGAATCATATAGTTGTGGCCTTTTTAGGAACATCCAAATGTCCTTGGTGGAAACATATTAGCTGATAAGGTCTCTCTCTCTCTCTCTGCGTGTGGTGTGTGTGTGAATGGTGGTCGATAGTTGATGCTTTTCTTGGCTGTAAATTTGATTTCCAAATGTGAAAGAAATGGAAAATGATGTAGATCATGTGCAGACATTCTTTTGTTGATCATGGTTTAACAATTTGGTTGTACAGAAATAAACGAGGGCCAGCTGCCCAACATTGACAGTTTGGTGGGATAATTTTGAAGGTTTTGGATGTTAGCAAATAGCAATGGTGTAGGAATGTGTACCATGACTTTGTTTTGTGGTTTTCAGTCGCATCTTATCTTTAAATTGAATTTTCCTCTCACTCGCTTTTATAGAAATTTTGCTTCCTTCCGTAATTGCAATTTCTCTATGAACCATTTTATCATATACTGTATAAAATTGACAAATATTATTATCTATTTTTGCAACTCTGATTTATCTAGGCGCAAAATTTTGCTGAATTGTGTGGACAACTGAACTATTTATTTGAAGCTGACCATTTTACCATATCAACTATAAAAAAAATGATAGCTTGCCGTTCGAATTTTGATAAAGTTGCATTTTGCCATATGGAATATTGAATTCTTTAAATTTTCAAATAATTAAATAAATTAATTAAACCACTCATATTTCTTCCATTGTCAGGTAAAAAGAGACCAATTGACAAACTGAGGGTCCAATCAGAAATTTCATGATGAACCTTTTCAATTATATCCACGTTCCATGATATTATTGTTGAAATTAGTTAGGATTAGGCTGTAAAAGTTTTGGAGTTTCAACTTCGCTTTTTTATAATCATTTTTTTTTACCAAATTTGGAGTTTCAACCTCGCTTTTGAAACATTGCAATAATAATTTCACCTTTTGATTTTTAACAATTTATACACCACTAACTTATTTTGATGGACAAAGATTCAATGTAGCTCAAATAGAACATGTTCATGACATCCTATAGGAGCTCAATATATCTGAAAAAAATAATAATTCCAAATTGGATTTCAGCCATTACATTGAACTTCCATCTCCATTTTCTTTCCTTGTCCTTTTTTAAAAATGAAAAGAAAAGAATTAGACCACATCCCCCTTTGAAGATGGCGGTGGCTGGTGGGAATGCGAATTAGATCTACGGTTACATTATCTCCTGTTCTGCTATCTTTAATAAATGACACATATATTAATTTTTATAATTATGAACTTGATGTCATCATTAATGTACACATAGCATTTATTAGTGATGGTTAAACGTGAAATGTACTATGAATTGTAGGAAGAGATCTGATTTGGTGGGAATGATCCGAGGAGAGCTAGATGCGTTACACAATATAATGTTTTCAATTTATTTTGTTTAGATATATTTTTGGATTAAATTTAAATATTTGTAATTGGTATTATGTCTACATAGGAAGCCGCACGGGCAAATTTTGATTCAACACATTAAATTGGCTAGTTTAATTGATCAAATTATGGCTAAATTAGCAAATTTTACACAATTGGCTAAAATACAAAAACAAAAAAAATGTAAATGATATGATTTATTTGGCTATCAATCCATAAAATTATAACTCCAAAAATGTACATGAATAAAGGTTAGTGGAGATTTTAAAGGGAAAAAAAAAGGCTTTCAGGGGATTTGCAATTTTCGCATCAAGTGGCACATTATTAAAACTTTGATTCCTGCTCTAGCCACGAGATGAATTGCTAGAAATATCTTGATAATTTAATCTAATAAATTCGGAAAATAAGTGTTCTTAAAAAAGAAATCGAAAAGAAGTTATTTAGAAAACGGAAGAACGAAAGAAAATGTTGCTTTCGACTTTACCGAAAAATGTAGGCCATTAAAATTAAAATATGGGCATTTGGGCAACGTCTTGCGATCGATTTTGAGATTGATCTCCAAAGATTATATATATATTGTTAGTGTATTTTCCATCAACAGATATATAACTGAACTTGAGGAACTTTTCAATCTACATGTACATGTAATATCAAGTGATTTGTGTACGTATTTTTTTTTTTTAGCCTCTTTCATCCGCATACCGCATGCATGAACATGTTTCATGAAGATACTTAAAAGTAACTTATTAAATATGGCCTCCTTATTTATATTTTTTTAATACAAGATTGCAACACCAACTTATCAACTATCAAGATACTTGAAAGTAACTTATTAGGATAAATTTTTAATAGATTGCAACGCCAAATTTAAAAAAGAAAAGGAAAAAGAATATTAAGAATCTAAGATCATGTGGTCAGATTTCTATTTGTAATTAATAGTTCAAATCGCACTTACCTCACCTTAATATCAATGTATATATCATATAAGAGACTTGTTTGAAACGAAAAAAACTCTACATTATAATATTTGGTTTAATTTGGACATATATATATTCTGACACAATTTGTCCTCATTCCATATGAAAATGAAATTTTAATTTGGAGGTGAGAGAGATCATATTTGATTCTTAATTAGTCGTGAAGCTCAGTATCCAGATATTATTTTAATCGAACTTAGAATCTTCCTTGCTATAATTGAAATAAATATTTTTTAAGCATCTATCATTAAGTAAAATGCCAATTTTATAGAAAAACTATATTTCCGTCCGTCCAATGCACGGGTTTTTCAACATAAGTGTTACAATAATTTTGTATTTTATAAATAACTAATATTTTAGTTAATAAGTTAATATTACCATTTTTTTATTTGTCCGAGTATCTTTTTTTTTATCAGACAATTATGATTTCAAATCTAAAAAAAATTAAGTTGACAATTTTTAAAAGAAATAATTACTTCATTACACAGACACATATGTATATATACATACATATTCTATTATAATAATATAATATATTTTTTAAATAATTATATTATAAATTATTCAACACTTTTTTGTTTATAATGTTAACAATAACATTTGTTATACTATCATTATCTTTACAAATAAAAATTTTCAAATCAACACGACTTGCGACTTGTGAAACAGTTATGTATAGCTGACCATGTACTAAAAACTTCTGAAATATATGTGAATAAATATTATAACAATAACTTGTTTTTTCATTGTAAATGTTTTTAAGTTTGTATATTTATATAGATTTGTTTGTTTTAACTCTTAATAAATTGATAGGTATGTTTTATGTAAAATAAATGTAGTCAAAATAAAGTTAATAAATATATATTGAAACATAACAAGTTCAATTTAAGAAACTATATAATAATGCAATTTATATATTTTCATTTTATTTGCATTAGAATATGGTTGATTACAGTATTCAACGTTGAACGCTTTTATACTTGTGTTCCAAAATTTTAAAATTTGCATATTGCAATCGTACATTTGCACAAATGAACTCTTATAATACTAGAGCAATTTTATGGGTTGACAAATGTTAACATGGACTACTAAAATTTTTGGAGAGAAACAACAATATCCAACTTTGTACAAATGGAAAAAGCTAAAGAATGACTTTGAAAGATTTTTGACAGTACATGCCAACAAAGGCTGAAAAATTGTTCTAGTTCTATAATTGTTAATTTCTGCAAACAATATATGTTAATATGTAATTTTTAAAATGTTTGGGACAAAAGTGTAAAAAGGCCCAATTTTCGAGTACTAAAGTGTAATGAACCCTATAAAATATGTTAACTATGATTGTATATCCAATATCATTATACTGTACTTTCTCAAAAATAATGTAATAGATCCTATACGAATTTATAAATATCAATCTTTGTTTTATTTAGTTATCATTTAATTAGAATGTTAAATTGTTAATTATGCCACGTTCAACATAATTAAAAAAACATCCAAAAAAAACATTATAAATGTTATATCTCTGTATAAAGTATAATAAAGCATGCTACCGATTATGATGTTTTATGAAATAATTCACTTAATTAGTTTATTTAATATATATATATATATATGTTGGTGATTATTTGACATAATAAATTCTATCAAGTGTTATCAATCACTTCTTAATATACGAAAACTCACGTATTTACTCATTCGTGCAAATAGATTTTGAATATCATATATATATATATATATATATATATATAAGAAAATGTGTTATTGAATATAATACAAATGGATTCTAAAAAAAAAAAAAAATGTGTGTGTGTGAGAGAGACAAAAATGTATAAATAATTTTTTATTTATAAAAACTGTAGATGATTTAATGTTTTTAGGAGGGAAAATGTTTCACAGGGAACTCCATTCTATAGAAGTATATAGATATTAATAGGAAACAGAAAACATTTGTATTAGTATATACATATATACGATGCGTACGAATAATTAATTGAAAAAATAAATCACATTTCTATGCACATTTGAGCTAGTCGAATAGGAGTATATATACGTGACATCTTTTGACCTAATCAAGCACAAAATTAATTACCTAGCTATTTATCTCATGGTAATTATTAATCTAATATAAAAACACATATATGATTCACTTTATAGCTTTTACAAAAAAAAGGTATAAATACAACTGCATAATGTGTAAGAAAATACTGCACAATAAGTCGCTTGACTTATTTGGAATTGTAATGCGTAAAAAGTCATGATGCTTTTATATTTTAATTTTTACATGATCTTAAAATATATATGTTCTAAAGGGTTCTTAAACTTGTTTGTTTTAATAGTTCTGTAAACTAAAAACAAAATGTCATGAGTTATATATCTTAGAGGACCCTCTTGAAATATATATATATATATATATATAAACCTTTCGAATTATATAAACTAATTAGGTATAAAAGAATGAAATTAAGTATGAATGGAATGAACTTAGAAATAGAACGATGATCTAAATAGAATGACAATTCTTGTGGCTGATATGCCTACTGAATGAAAAACAAAATGAAATATTATTTTATTTTATTTTCTTATAAAATGAATATTTTATGTACTTTCAAATTTATTTATAATTGAATAAAGTGTAGTAACTAATATATCAACACGTGCCCTAATTTTTTTCTTACATTTCTAAATTGCGTTTTTCGTTTTTAGTATGTATTTTTTTTCCTAATTTTGTTTTATCAAATTATAATTTATTTATTTTATTAAAAAAATTATTCTAAAGTAATTGATTACTGCATATATAATAATTTTTATACCTTAATAAAAAAATATTTACTTCATAGAAAAATAGTTTATCATTTCAATTTTTATTTTAATATAATAAATTGTGTCAAATACAATTATTTTATTTTTTATTAGAATATGTTTATATGTTATATTTATTTTGGTACCACTCTAATTTTTCTTCAATAAAATTTTAAAAACTATTAAAATTTGATTTTAATATATATTTTTATTTTTTTGAAAATAAATGAATAATATAAAATAATTACATAATAATAATAATAATAATAATAATAAATTATTTGATGTAATTTTCAAATCATTTTTCTAAATGCGATAAAATAATATTACAAGACATAATTATGTGTAAATATACTATATACTAATTTTTTGGTTCAATGAGAATAGTTATTCCATGATTGTGGGTGGAAATGTGGAATGATTACTTCCTTACTTTTGGGAATAATGATTTATTTAGAAATGATGATTCTCAATTTTAAATTATATCAATCATAGAAATGAGAATGAATACATGAGTTATCGAAAATGTATTTTGCCTTCAACAAAGTAAAGTTTTAGTTGTAGGTCAACAT
The DNA here is from genome assembly GCA_026008535.1 of Perilla frutescens. Taxonomy (NCBI): domain Eukaryota; kingdom Viridiplantae; phylum Streptophyta; class Magnoliopsida; order Lamiales; family Lamiaceae; genus Perilla; species Perilla frutescens. The sequence continues at coordinate 67,096,241 of BRKX01000002.1, read as the reverse complement.
TCCACCAATAAAGAGGCTCAAGAAATTAACTAGCAATGACAAGTTGTCAAAAATATTATTTCACAAGCTTCCAAAAAAGAAGAAGGAAAAAAAGGTGATACGATATAGAATATTGATTATATTTGCTTTAGATATTTAATTAGATAGGGCTGGAACAAACAATATCTAGTCATTTAAATTTTTAACCTTTTGGTTCGTGCTCATCTCAAACATATATATAATTAATAATTTATATAGAGAGGGGGATATTATTCATTTATGCATGGGTAAAATTCATATAAATTTCCCCGAAAAAAAGCTCGCTTTGATTAATATAAATAGTTAAATAGTCTAAAAATCCTCTTTTAAATGGTAAAATTCATTTTTCTTAAAGAATAATTTTCCATCAAATATAACTTGTGTGTGAATCACTCAACCTGTCAAGAAAATAATCAGATCGAGATATTTTTTTAACCATTTTTTACTATAAAATGACAAATTTAACCTTATTATTAAACATAAATATGTTTTATATTATGTGTAAAAAACTTTAACTAGTGTTTGGTCAAACTATTTTTTTATTTTTTATTTTTTATTTTTTTGCTATAAGGATGACACCCTAAGTTTTTATCTTATTTGAAATATAAACTTCTTTAAATATGAAAAGCTTTAACAGGAAATTAAAGTCTTATTAACGTTAATGGTGTTAAATTATTATTATTATTATTATTATTATTATTATTATTATTATTATTATTATTATTATTATTATTATTATTATTATTATTATTATTATTATTATTATTATTATTATGATATTTGGGGATGGTGTCATAAATTTTATCATACTAAAGTGAATTTTTTAGACTATTAATATATTTTGATATTTCAGGAAAACGTGATGGGGTTGCATGAATTATTTTTCCTTTATTCATTAATTAAATATGACCTGCAAACTGAAAGCAGCTGTTGCCAACTTAGTTGGAAGATAATTATTAGGTTTTGCAAAGATCGCAAATATCTTCGAAGCGTTTATGAGATATTTTCAGAGTGCATTGTATTTGTGGTGTCGTTTTCAAACTATAGATAGAATATTATTATTTTTTCTTTTAGGGGAAGAAGATAGGCTTTTTTTTTTTTTCTTAAAAAGAGATAGGATATTTATTATCCATGCATATATGGTTATAAATAAGTTGAGCTACTTGGTAATTCGGGAGTTATTCGGATTTCAAATTAACAAAAGTTAGTTTAATTTGATCTCTTTTAGCGAGTCTCGTTAATATAAATTGGTAAAATTTAAGTTCGTCATTACTCAACTCGTTAGTTAGTGAACAAACTTGTTAATAAAATGTTGGGATAGATCGAAAATATAAACATTGTTGATTTGATATTTAACCTATATTTTTATACTTAGTTAGTGATGAGAGTTTAAAATATTAGATTAATCTTATTTTTTAGGGCTAAATTCTTTCAAAATCATGAACTTTACTTTTTAATTTTAACACAAACTTTAAATTTTGCCACAAAAAAAACACAAATTAATAAAATTTACAAATTTTACATACATGGATGATGGATAAATATATGTGGACCATTAAAAACACATAGTTTCAAGTTATTCGAATTCCAAACCGTTTAATTTTGTTGGAGTTCATGTACATGTAAATAAAATCAATATTGTATTTTCAATTGCTGAACTTTTTTGGAGGTCACGAATTTGTTACAAATAGAAAGATGATGTTATTATTTTAACATTTCAAAAGTGATGTTGAAATTACAAATAGGATGAAAAGTGGTGCCATCATTCTTCTTAGACTTTTATATTTTATAAGTAACATCTATAGAACCTGCATCTCTCTTTTTTATTGGTGTTGTATATAAATGTGTGTGTGTGTGTGTGTGGGTGTAAGAGAGAGAGAGAGAGAGAGAGAGAGAGAGAGAGAGATACGGACATAATAATATTTGGCTTCAAGAAAATAATTTCAAGATACTACATCAGATGATTCAGATCTTCACTTATTTCCACTATTGGTGTAAATAAAGAGTGTGTGTGTGTGTGTGTGTGTGTGAGAGAGAGAGAGAGAGAGAGATTCGGACTGAATACTATTTGGCTTCATGAAAATAATTTCAAGATACATCAGATGATTCAGATCTTCACTTATTTCCACTCTAATTTAGAGTACTATCACAAGATCTAATATATAGTACATTGCATCAACAATCTTCCACACAGTACATGCAATATGATAACTCAATTCTGCTTACATATTTATGTCTCAATATTGAGAAAATATAAACATTCATTGAGGAAAATGCTCGATTAAGCTCGTGAACCTAAAATTTAAGAATCTGCAACGGGAAAAGCCGACCCAATTCTGTCCCCGAGGTGATAGCACTTGATATTAACAAGGTATGGACCAAGTTCAACATGGTTTTCTTCCCTTCCCACAAAGAAGCATAGGGTATAGAGTGCAATTTCAAATTCAGGGCTCACTCCAATCAATGTGCTTGACACGGATTTCAGAACTCCATTCCATTCGAACTGAATGGTAAGTAATTGTGATTCCGAGTCCGGCTGCAATACACACAAAATAGAGTCAAATAATATTTATAACCGCAATTTAACACCTCAAGAAATGGGAAAGAATCAAGGATTGCTAATATACTATTGAAAATGCAAATAGAATAAAAGCCGCAATTTCAAATTCAGGGCTCATTGAATGCTAACAATTCATAATCTGCACACTCTCAGCCATATAGTTCAAGATTTCTTACATAGAAAGCAGGCATGCTTATTTCACTCTGCAGCGTATGTTAAACATCTATCTATATAAGCAATAAATTTCAAATGCAGAACACACCAAGCTGAGTGAAAATCTTTTAAATTTATTTATACCTCAAATATGAACTTACAGATATGCTTAACAAAGAATAAAAAGGTTGCACACTTTCACATTAATTTACACCACTGAGATCATTTAACACTTCGGCATTCGAATATGAATGTCTATTTACAGCTATCTCAAGCCACATTGTCTAATATGTTTAATGCTAAATATTCATGTTTTTTTTACAATCTTGATATTGCAGAACTTTCAAATGTAATTTCTCCTTCATTGGAGAACATTAGTCTTTCCTTTGTAGGATGTCCCAAAAATAAAGAATAATTTTTCCTTTCCTCAATGAATGTTTTATTTCCATAATAATCTATAATAGACTATCAACCCCCATTTTAAGATCATTGTTGCAAGAACCAGCCAAAATATAAAATCATTCAACTCCCATCTAAAATTCCATACCAGACCTAAATGGACGGACAATACCTTGAGGGAGAGTTATTAAGCGTGATGCTTTATATTATTTGATTTTTTTTTATTGGCTCATATAAATTTAATACAACTTCAAGTGGGTCATCAAACAAGAGATTTTAAGGGATGGTTCCCTATTTTCAACACCTGCTTAATGAACAAAAAATAGCTAATTGAAAGTAAACCACTTACACTGTTCCCACGCCTTCGAGGAAAAATATAGCCCTGATAGTCAACCCTGCCCTTAGCCTCTTCTAAGTAGAACTGAAAAAAGAAATGAGGATACACAGTTAAATATGAGCTTCAGGAAATGTTGGAAAATGAATATTGGAACTAATGCAAGCAAACTACTATTTAAGATGGGCAATTTGAAGGATACAATTGTGGCTACAGTATTCATGTGCATGGATTCAATCAATGGTGAAATATTACAGAATTGCTACTCTTTCCATTCTTTGGCCACAATAATCAGACCTATTGTATCTGCCTCCAACAAGAACAGTAAGTCACCTCATAATATAACTAGTATCCTGAGTCACCCGACTCATATTAAGATAATGATCTTCTAGTAAAAGATTGTAATTGCACACAAATGAATTTAGCATAGGGGAAAATGTGTAGATTGCCACCTGAATCCAGTTATGAAATCCTGAGACTGATTCCTCTCCTCGTTGTTTGATTTCTCCAACAAATACATGCTCAAAAGCAGAAGAAGAACCAGATGTACCACCTCGGCCATAAAGATCAAACCAAAGCCTTTCCAGCATTCTCTTAAAGTCTTCACGGCTCTCAGACACAATGCCCTTTGCCGACAGATACTTGTGAAGGTATTTAATTGGAGCAGTTCGGCTAATCTCTTCGATAAATGCGGTTTGCTCTTGTCTCTCTTGAGAAGTAACTACTTCTTTGGACCCTTCATGTGGATTATAATTATCAAGAAGAGAACAGAAACGTGCATATGTAGGCCTCCTGAAAATATCTTCGCTCAGCCATGAAAATAGGCTCCCTTGTGCCATGTCTTCCTTCTGGTAAGCCTTCTTTCCTTCGCCACAATCGATCTCATAATCCTTTCCAGGAACTAAGCGATTTACATCGAGTTCCCACAACTTGTTAAGAGCCTTTGATATATCAGCAAGCTCATCTTCTAAGGGTTCTACGTTGGTGCCATAATCAACCTCACTTGAGTAATCTTGCTCGCCGAGGGGGCGTTTGTAATTGTTCCACTGTTCTGCATTTACCTGGACAAAAACGATTATATATAGTTCATGAAAATGCGATACAAATATGTTAGCTCACTTCAGATAGAATGGATAAAATAAAGAAGTTTGTTCGAGCTCATAGAAGGATAATTGGTATGGGAATGTTGAAAAGCTGGTTTGTGCAGTAGAAATCTTACATAAGAACTCTTAAAAACCTACGAACTGCATATATAAAGCCCAAACCTAAGAATTATAGGTAGCACTGTTTCTCAAGAAATAATAAGGCAAAATAAAGTATCTCACAAGAAAGTATGGCATAAATGAGATGTTTTCATAGAGTGACTACTATGTAACCAACTGTAGATCTGCGGATACTTAATTGCATCTAAAATACATAAAAGATCTGGCTACTCAATGAGTGCATTCTATCATCATTTTATTCAATTTTGCGCACAAGCAAATAACCTTCTGTGCAAACAATGATTATTAAACTATAGACATGAAACAATGAAGAAGTGGCAACATCAAATATCTCAGTTATTTTACTAAATTATGGAAACATCAAACAGTCTATGTTTCTTAAAGTGCTATTGAGACCTTGTGAGTCTTCTTTGAAGGCTTCTTTCCGACAGTCTCCCAACCATCATTATTTGATTCTTCATTCTGTAAAATAAAACCAACAACAATAAATGTAGAAAACTTGAAGAGAAACCCTACTTATGGAGTAATGTGTGAAAGAATATCATTCTGTGTTTGTGACTAATGTATCAAAAATATTATTAAGCACACCAACTAATGGAAGATCATATTTACAGAATCATGAACTGACGTCTGAGAAAAAAAAAAAGACAATTATTATTAGGTTATGAAGCAATAATCCCTGCAACTAAAGGTCAAAAACGAATTGAAAAAGGCGAATATAGTTGTTTATCTTGAACTGAAAGAAAAATATTTTGAACAGATTGCTCAATTTCCATAAGCGACCATACATCCAAAACAAGTGATGAGCAGAAATCAAGAATTAAGAAAAAAGCGACCTTCCTTGCAGGCCGCGATCCTTCCGACTCCCAGGCCTCAGAATTTGGAATGCGCTCCTGCTGCTCATAGATTGAAAGGCAAGATAATTAGGCGCAGTTGCGTTTCAATGTGTGAAAGTAAGTGAGTGAAGAAAACAGGGGAAATTACTGGCGAGTGTCTAGTAGGGTGAGCAATGTTGGGACGGGAGCCCTCGTGTTGTTCTTCCTGATCGCCGGAGACCACCTGCGTGTTTGATTTTTGGATGAGATGAAATCTAGAGCGATGAATTGAAATCTGAAGAGAAGAGATGATGAGTTGAAACCTCGGACCAAGTGGATCTGGATCGTTCGTCCCTGTCGTCGTGACGGCGATCATTAGGATGATCAGCGTCGCCGTCAACGCGATCCAAGGCTACATTGATGAGTCCCTTGATTAAACCCTCCATTGATATGAGTTTGAAAATGGCAAGGAGAGAGAGAGAGAGTAATGAATGAGTTGGCGGGGAATGAGTAATGAATAATTGAGAGCCACTCGATATTATTATTTTAATATTCATCCAATTGATTGTATTGTTGCCGACACACGCCACATAGGCAAGGTATGGTGGCCCCACTCATCCTTTGACTTTCCTACTTCACACTTATTTTTTTGGAAAAGTTAATCCCAATTCAATCACTCGATTATCGCCAAATCTCTATTATTTATATCTTTCCTAATCTACACTACCATTCTAAGATAAATATTTCATAATAATTCATTTATAATTACTTTTTTATAATTGCTGATAATATGTGTAGTTTCATTTACTAAGATATCTATCAATATAAAATTAAATTCATCATTTCAAAATAATATATTTAATTTTTTTGAATTAATATAAAATAAAAACTACAATTCAAAAAAATAGTTGTATCTCTCTCTCTCTCTCTCTCTTTCTTATTTTCGTATTTTATGTTTTTTACTTCATGCAATTTTATCTATTTTAGTACTTTTATGTAGTTTTTATTGTTAGTGTAAGTTTATCTAATTTAATTTTGTGTTTCAATATTTGAATTTAATTTAATTTATCATATGTAACAAACTTTAATATTAATTCATAATACATTGATTAAAATACATAATATATTACAATATTTTAACGAATAAAAAACAACATAAAACAAAATGAAAAAAAAAAAGAGTTTACCGTTGAGGAGAGAAAAATGACAATCTTTTTGCTTGTTGAATAAGTAACTTGCTCTTGATGGCAATTGAATTTCTTGAATTTGTGCGTACATATGTTGTGTTCTTTACTTGTGTTTAGTGTAGAGTTTGAACAAATAGAATGAATAATATTTCATAAAACAATTAAACAACGGAGTGATAACTCAGTTCGGTTAACAATCGTATTCAGGTACTTACTCTTTTCTTTTGTACCCTCCGGCGTCATTGGAAAATATATCTTTGCTTATGTGCACTTGGTTGACACAAACTATGATCTGCATCGCCTTTATTTATAGAATAGTAGACCAACTTCTGTTCAAGCAAGAAAGAGAGTTTCCTTGTTGACTTGGATCTTGATCTTTTGTTGGCACGTCTGAATCTTACAGAATTCTTCGAGGACAAGTCTCCAGCAACTTCCAGCTCTTCAGAATCTTTGCGGAAGCATCCTTTATTGATCTGAAGATGATTGCTGATACTTTTTGTGAACTCCCGGATGAACATGCAAGTTCATGAACACCATATGAAGTGTCTCGTCTTCATATGTTGTTTTGAACATTGGTGTTAACATCTGCTCTGAAGTCTCTCGTTTTCAAGTAATATTTTGAACATAAGTAGGGCATCAAGTTTGAAATCTCTCATCTTCATTCTTGTTGTCCATTAGTACAACAGAATCTGAACTTAAGCGCGAACACTTGGCCAAAAAAGTCATGATATATATACTACCATTAAGATAATGAAAATCATCTAATTACATGATCTGCACTAACATTGTCATTGCTTGATACGTTCTTTGCATAATCAAATCTAAACAAGCTTGGTCCTTCCTCCATTAGTGATCCTGCAGGTGATTAACCAAATATTGATGCCACTTTATCTGAGCTCACCAAAGTCGTTGTTGAAAACCAAGCACAAGGCGTCGAGCAAGTTCGAGAACAATCTGGAAATCATGTTTATAAGTTCGACGAAGAAGGACAGTCCTAGCGTCATTGGAAGTTTAGCTATATCCTTTTTTTTTAATAAATTATAATTTGCTTATTATATATGAAAAAATACGATCTTTCCAATTTTACTTTGATATGTTTTCATTCAGGGGGAGAGTTCATTGAAGTGTTCCTGATTGAACATATTTTCAATTTCTATTTGCACTCCTGATTTTACTCTTTGAACTTTGATTACTCAATGCACTACAGATTTTACTCTTTGCACCACATACATTTACACTAATACCCCTCACTCCAAAAATATTTGTTTTACTTGAAAAAAAATAAAAAAATATGTTTGGAAATAAAATTTCAAACACGTTTGTCTTGTTTGACAATATTAATTCGAACTCTAATACTTAGAAAAAAAGTTGGTTCGAAAACTAAAGTTTGAACGACCCTTATTTGTTCGGAAAGTAAAGTTTGAACAACCCTCATTTGTTCGGAAAGTAAAGTTTGAACGGCACTTAGAAAATTTTAGGGTACAAAGGTGTTATAAATTATTTTCCGAATAATTAAAGTTCGAACCACTCCAATATGTTCGAAAAATTAAATTCGAACACCTTGAACTCCGTTTTTTCTCCAAGTGTTGTTCGAAAAATGGAGTTCGAACCACTCCAAAATGTTCGAAATTTCAGTTCGAAGTTTCGAACGTATCACGATCTGAACAAAAAAAACATCCACAACACTTTCTAAACTCGATTATTTTCGATCAATACACCCATTCTAGCATCTAATACTTCTAATAAACTATTAGAAGTTGATGAATACTTCGATTAATTTATTTTCTTTTTTAAATTTTTTTAATTTTGAATTTGTGGTGCATTGAGTAATTTTAGTAGTATGAACAAGTAATAAAAGGGTATTGAAGTAATTTCATAATTATTTTATTTTTTCTTTTTTTCTTTTGTGGTGCAAAAAGTAAATTTAGTGGTGCAAATAAAAACTCCCGTTTCTAAATACCCCATAAAAATTTCTTTACACACCACACTTACTCTTCACACCACAAAATTATTGTTTTTTTTTCATTTTTACTTTACACAACACATAAAAAAACCATTATACCCTTCAACTTTAAAAAAATAAAATTTAGAATTTAAAAGAAAAATATAATAGATCTTCAAATAATTATTCCCACCTTCTTGAAAAACCCGTGGTACAACTTGCAAACATAAGATTGAATATGAAGAAGATGAATAAAAATCAAAGCGAATCAATAAGCATCGAACTTCAATCTTCGAACACTCGAAAAATCCGTGAACTATTGAGCCACATGGAACGAGTTTGTAAGTATTTTCATTCCCTTCACATTATTTATGTTTTTATGTAAATTTTTGATTTTATGTGAATTTTGTGTCAATTTGTTAGTTTAAATTGTTATAATACGTTTCAAAGATGAAATATATTGAATGAGATCGTATGTAAATTCCTTAATTTATGTGAATTTTAGAGTGAATTAGTTCAAATCGTATTCTCCATGTTTGTCGTCCAGATTATTGGTTCGAGCTATTGTTTTTGAATTGTAGGTTGCAGGTTCACAAATAAGTTTTTGAATAGGAATATTGTGGTTCATAAACATATTTTTAAACCAGCCTAATGTGGTTCATAAACAAGTTTTTGAACAGGAATACTATGGTTCATGGTTCATAAAGATATTTATACTACTTTAGGTTTAGAAACATGTTTTTAACCTAAAGAAGTAAATTCATAAACTTATTTTCGAACTCACCATTATGTGTTCAAAAACTTTATTTCGAACCAATTATTAGTGATTCGAAAATAAGTTTTTGAATCTCCTTCACAACGTTCAAACTGTTATTTCTGAACGTCTTTCGATGATTTGAATATCCAAACATAAAAGAAATACGAAAAACCAAGAATTTTCAGTGTAAACCATAGAAAATCACTTACATTACTTGTTTCTTCGTCATTTTCACCATCCATGCTTAATTTAAACCCAATGTGCTCAAATTCAAAGTTTGTAAAATCCTATCTATACAATATATGTCCAAGTATTTTTTTCCAAACGATTGATTAAATGTTGGAATGAGAAGAAAATTATTTTATTTTTGTATTTTTTTAATTTAATACATCATTTAATTTTTGTGGTGTGTAAAGCTTGTAGTGTATTGAAGTAAAAAAATGGTAATTTAGTAATCTCAAAATTATTTATTTTTACATTTTTTTTTGTGGTTGTAAAGAAATTTTTGTGGGGCATTTAGAAACACTCTTAGTTTAATTCATTTTTTTAATAATGTGCAAATGATATTTTTTAGGGAATTACTATTTGCACTTCAAATATTACTCTTTGCACTTCATCCACAAGAAGAGTGGAGAAGGATTGGTTGTGATAGTGAAGGTCGGCCGAAAGCGATGGTGGCGAGCGGTGGCCGGTGGTTGTTGCAGGATCTTGGGCGTGGGTGAAGTCGTTAAGTTGGCGGTGTTGGTTCTTGTTTTTTCTCTGTTTTATTTTTTATTTTTTATTTTTTATTTTAATTTGTGGTGCATTAAACATTTTTTGTGTTATAGAGAAGTAATTAAAGGATATTTAGATAACTTCAAAATTATTTTTTTTTTCTTTTTTTTTTCATTTCTTGTGCAAATAGTAAAATTTGAAGTGTGTAAATAGTCGCTCCCATTTTTTTTATAGTAGAGGGTTAAAAAGTCATATTGTATAGTATGAAAAGTAAAATGTACAGGGTAAAAAGTTAGTGTAGCATAAAAAATATTTTTATAGTGCAAATAGAACCCTAAATCAAATTGAGAGAAAGCTTAGGGCATAAATGATATGAAGAAATAAAATCAAATGAGAATGAAATAAACTTATCAATTGAATTATGATAGAATTAAATGGAATGAATATTGTCATTCCTTGTCAATGGTTTATAATTAGTAAATAAAATATATGAATTTACTTAACTTTATTTTTAATCAACAAAATTAAATGTCAAAAGACACTATTATATTTTAAATATATATTACGCATTTTTTTTTAATAACTTTAGTGAAAAAATCATAAGTATTTCACCAATGACTAATGAATTCGTATATTCTATTTAAGTTATTTTTTCTCCATAATATTTGCAATAATTTTTAAGTGATTATAGAATTTTATGAATCATGAATAATTTATTGATAAACTTTTAATTTTTTTCATAATTTCTTAAATCTAAATACTTAATGTTATTTATTGTCAAACTTTTTTATGATCATAATTTTTAATTTTTTTGTATGAATTTTTACAAATATTTGATGAATTTTGAGTTTTTTTTTATTATATTCTATAACTTGTATACTTTATTTTATATTTTCTAGAAAAAATTATTATAATTTTTACTTTTATTTTTTATACTTGCATAAATTATATTTTTTTATAAATTAATAATATAATATTTAATTTATTAATGTAAAAAATAAATACGGATAGTTTTATTAAAATAAAAAATATAAAAACTATTTTCCAGTCATTAAAAATGCGTAACACCATGGGGCCTGAATCAAATGACTAATCCAAATTTTGAGGAATAGATAATACCATGGGAATAGTGATTTCCAATAATAAAAATACATTCGCCATGTGATTAGCAATGAATGAAAGCGTTAATGGTAATTTCATTCTTACTCCATTCATACATACCAGCCTTACCCTTAAAACCCAATCGGGGCATTAAATTGTTACGGGGGTGATTCTATTTACACTACCAAATTTTTTTTTCACACCACAATTACTTTACACACCACAAAAATTCTTTTTTTTTTTTCATTTTTTCTTTACACACCACACTAAAAAAAACTATTATACCTCTGACCCCTCAACTTAAAAAAATGAAAAATCAGAATTTTGCATTTAGTTTTTAAAACAAAACAACAAAAAAATAAAAAAGAAAATCAGAATTCCAACTTCTAACAAAAGAAAGAAAGACAGTGAAAGAAAGATAAGAAAAACTTTCAACTTCAAAATCTCCGCAAGAGGGTGCAAAATTCGATCCAATCGAAGTAGTTTCGAACTTCAATCTCTGAAACTCCGAAAATCCATCAACTATCGAGCCTCGGGTCCCTTAATTGTAAGTTTTTCCTACTTAGTTTAAGTGTTTGGGGTTTGTTTATGGTTTTCTCCATGTGTAAAATTAGGATTTGTTTATGTAATTTAGTTTAAATCGCTATAATATGTTTCGAAATCTAAATATTGCACTGAAATTATATGTGAAAGATGGTATGAATGTCATTGGAATTGTATTAAAATAATGGGTGTCGATTTTATGTTGATATGTTTCGATGGTATGAAGGTCGTTCGACTGTTTGGATCACATGTTGTTAGTTCGGAAACAAGTTTATGTTTGTATAATTAAGCATTAAAAAAAATGTTTCTAAACATTACTGAGCATATTCAGAAACAATATTTGGAATGAGAGTAGGAATGTTCAAAAACAATGATTTGAACCTATTGAAAAGGTTTCAAAAACTTATTTTAGAATGAGATGCCTTAGGTTCAAATTATTATTTTTGAACTGCTTCAAGTTCATTCATAAACATTTTTTTTTTTCTCACAGTTAGGATTATAATGATATTTTTTAAATCTTTCTTATTCACTTTATCAAAGGAGACCCACGGTCTCTGCAAGGAGAGAGACAAAATATCCTCGAACGTTATGAAAGAGTTAGAGTTGCGGAAGAAGGATTGGAAAATCAATACTTTAATGAAAGAGTTAGTCGTGACTTTTATGGGATATTATGGATATTTCGTGACGAACGTTATGAAAGAGTTAGAGTTGCGGAAGAAGAATTGAAAAATCAATACTTTAATGAAAGAGTTAGTCGTGACTTTTATGGGATATTATGGATATTGTTTTATCTTATGTTAATGTTTCTCGTAACTTTTATGGGATATTATGGATATTTTGTCATGTTTTATCTTATCTTTATGTTATCACACTTTTTATATTTGCAAGGTTAAATGATTCTGATCACTTCAAAAAGTTATTTCTGAACCTAAAGGACTGGTTAAAAATATGTTTCTTAACTAAAAAGACAGGTTCAAAAAGATGTTTCCGAATCTAAAAAGGCTGATTTAAAAATATATTTCTGAACCTAAAAAGACGATTCATAAACAGGTCATATACCTGTTTATGTTTACCTGTTCCTTAGCACAAGTTAACAAACATCGAGTAGTCTATTACAATACAACTAAATACGAATAATCTATTATAACACAATAAAGTTCTTCAATTAACTAAATACAAATAGTTTATTAAAATCCAAAAAGTTGTTCAATTAACAAAGTCTTCCCACCAAATTGCGCAATCATTTCGATTCTCTCTCCACTGGAGACTAAGACTATCCACTTTAGTGACATCCATCCAACCCAGCCTTCAAATAAAATATTAATTTCTCTTTCTCCACAACCACAACCCCCAACATTTCAAAATTTACACTCCATCAATGACACTCATCCAACCCGACATTCAATTAAAATAATAATTTCTCTTTCTCCCAATCTACATAAAATATTTATCATTTTATTTTTTAAATAACATATTATTAATAATAATTTTTACTATATTTAAAAAATCATAATTAATTTATTAAATATATATTTTTAAATTCATAATTAAAAAAGTACCCACACAATTATAAATTCACAATTTACTTGACAACAAAATAAAAATTACAAGAATTAAAACAAAATAAAACATAATTAAATTTTGTATCGGTAAATATTCAAATTTTTAATGAAAAATTATACTATTTTTTTCATTTTCTAATGTTATTCCAACTTTTGATAGTTTTAAAAAATTAAAATGATTATGAAATGTAATTAAAAATATACCAATATTAGGCTCTATTTATAGAGAAAAAATAATTATAAATGTTGATATTTTTTTATTTTTTATTTTTGATAATTATATAAATTATTTAAATTTTAAATTAATATATATAAAATTAAGTGACACCCAATCAGAGGGTAGCATGTGTGCAAGAATTGAAGACAACCTCAAGGTTGGATGGCCGACCAGGTCGGCTAAATACCATGACTTTTTCTTTTTTTTGTTTTTAAAAAGGTCGTTTGTCTTTAGCGATGACATCTATTTGGATGTCGCTGCTGTGAGTAGCCTAATAGGCTCACGGTAATGACCATTCATTTCGCAACTCAACACCAAACGAAGTATTTTTCTTTCAGTAGTAATTTATGAAAAATTTACTATGACAACAATGCCAAGGGGAATAGCTCTCTCACGCACCAAATTAATTAACTCTTCATGAGAATCAAATAATTCCGTAGTGTTGAATACATCTTGATAATCAGGTTGTAACTCAAGATTGATTGGGCCAGCGACACTGCTCTCAGTAAAATACCTAGAAAAGGTGTTAAAATATTTATTAGAATAAGACTCGGAAATTTATTTTTGAACAACACAATAGAGATTCATAAATAAGTTTTTGGTTGCAAACAGGTGGTTTCGGAAACAAGTTTCTGAACAAAATGAGAGATATTCGGAAACAAATTTCTGAACACATAATGATCCGCTCAAAAACTTATTTTTGAACTTAGTCATATAAGGTCAGAAATAAATTTCCAAACCGCTTTCACAATATTCACACTGTAATTTTCGAATCCTGTTCGACGTTGAACGTGAAAACTCGATGGAACTCTCAAAAAACTAAAAATTTGCAGTTAAAACAATAGAAAATCACTTACATTACTCGTTTCTTCATTATTTCCACCTTCCATAATTGATTTAAACACAATATTCTTGAATTCAAAGTTTGAGAAAGTAAGGTGTTGGTGATTTGCAGAGATACAAATTGAACTCGTCAATTTTCTGTTTTGAAATGTCAGTTTTATTTTTATTTATTATATTATTTTATTTTAGTGGTGTGGAAAAAAAAGTTGTAGTGTGTTGAAGTAAGAAAAGAGTAATTTAATAATCTCAAAATTAATTATTTTTGTATTTTTTTAGTGGTGTGAAAAGAAAATTTGATGCTGTAAATAGAACCACCCTTGTTACAGTACAAATCAAAATGGGACTATAGCACAACTCAAATTTGGGATTGGTATAATTTTCTCAATGTTATTGTACACAACTGAATTGATATATATATATATATATATATATATATATATATATATATGGTTGGGTTCTAGAAGGAACCATACCTCATATGAGAACCGAGAACCAATCTCAGCCACAAATTGATCCGATTTGAACGGCCAAGATCAGATCAAAATTAAAAAAAAATGGTGACATTATTGTAATAAATCAGAACTTCGGTGCCCCTGAAACTCGGCGATGGTAAAATCATAAATTTGAACGTATTCAAATTCTAAAGCCATTTTTCAGAGAAAACCTTTCTCATTCCTGCTATAGCACGAATTCGCGCAAAATCAAAACACTAAAGATTTGAAGATAAACTGAAAACAAATCGAAATCAACCGTCAAAGACTCCCAAACAATCAACAAAATCCTCAGAAAAACATGAACACTCAAGGTAATATGTATTTCATTTTTATTTTTAAGAAATTTCGTTTGCCTTTTTAGCGATTATACTGTGTTGATTTATCAGTTTATGTTTGCTATAAACATCCATTTAGCGTTATATTATGATAATTTAACAATGTATTTCGTATTTTTCTAAGCACAACACGTACAAAAACCTAATCTTGAATAAACTGTATTTATTTTTATTGCATGAAGTTTTATCAGTTTCATTTTCATTCTCCTTATGACAAAAAATGTATATAAAAGTGTTAACCCTACCCAGTGTTGGCAATTTATGTGTACATTTTTCAATTTGGTATTTTAGCATTAGCATTTTCTATTTTAGCACTCTCATGTATTAATTTAGCACTATCATGGATTATTTTAGCATCGCACTTCTTTGGCATTAGCATGAAAAGTGCCTTCGTCATTTCAATAAACCAATGAATAAACAATGTTACAAGTTCAAAAATTGTCATTTCCTATTTTTTAACTTGTGATTTTTTATTTTATCACCCTCATGACTTATTTTAGCACTATCATGACTTATTTTAGCACTCTTGTAATTCCTTTCTCTTATTAATTCTATGTTGAAATTCGTGTGAGATGCATGTTTTGAAATATGCATCGAGATAAAAGATTAAAACAAGATTATTTTTTTCTGTTTAATTATCCTTCCTCTTTGGTTCATGTCGATTATTGTGTTTGATAACTTTATCAATGATTTGAACTATGACGCTGTGTCAAGATGTATTGGAATTGGATCTAAAAACAAACGTGAAATTTTTTTTAATGGGGGGGTGAGAAGTGACAAGTGTTGTTCATAGGTAGCAATTTTGATGGATGTTTGGGATTGATTGTGGCAGTCCAAAGATGAAGGATATGGTGTGACTGTGGGTGGTATCAAATTCAAAACTAATCTAATACAACATTTGTAGGGATTCTTTATTGGATGGAGTTGGAGTTGGAGTTGGAGTTGGAGTTGAAATCTTAGATTATTGTTCAATTAGTTATGGCTATCTTCTAGCAAAAGTAAAGAGATCTGTAATTCGCTGAGTTCCATTTTCTACTTTCTTCTCTCCCTAAACATTGATTCAGCTACTTGCTTCCCTTATACATTTCCATTGAAATTTCAAAACACATTGCATTTTAACGATTGCCAAACTTACATTTAGGCCTTGGGGTGTTGTGTTTTACTCCGAATTTGGGCTACATAAATGACTCTAGATCTGTCTCTAGGTGTTTCTTTGGGGATATTGGAAATGTACAATGCCTTGTCGGAATGTTGCTTGCTATCTTACTCAATTATGGTTTGAACTTTCAGAGCCAGCTTGCGAATTAGAATCAGCTTGTTGATCACTATGGCTCCAAGCACCCGAAAGAAAAGCCTCCAAGCAACTCGGGATGACAGCTTTTGACCTCTAAAGTTTTGGATTTCTTCAGCTCTTGTGCCCTCAGAAACATGTATTTTAACTCTCAAATATTTGTGTCCCATGTTCTGTTTATAAGAGTGTAACTTTCTAATCGTGAATGGAAGAGAATGATTTCTACAGATGAATAAATTTTACCTAATCTCATTTTGTGTTTGTTGTGATTTCTTGAAGCTGTGATGTTGGTGATTTCAGTTTTATTTGCATGTTGAAGGGTGCAGATAGTATCTGGACTTCTGCTCCGAATATATACCTATTTTAAGGAACCATAGATTCAGCAATTATGCATAACTCGATCTCATTAACTGCATGATAAAATGCAGTTAAATGGAACTTGCTCATAATAGCTCACGGACACAATAAAAGAATCATTAATCCACCTAACATGGAAGTTAAAATCCTGAAAAATGTTGTGCTCATAATATTCAAAATCCTGGATATTTTATCAATTCACAAACTAAAATCACATTAACGCATAAAAAACATATCCTAAGATCATGTAAAAACAATTTCACAGTAGTGCTAAACTAGGTTACAATAGTGCTAAAATAGTTCACAGAAATGCTAAACTAGTTTACAATAGTGCTAAAATACTTTACAGTAGTGCTAAAGTACACACACACAAACATATACATATATAAAGTTTACTGAATGATTCCTTAAATTGAATCTGGATATTTTATCAATTCACAAACTGAAATCACATTAATGCATAAAAAACATATTCTAAGATCATGTAAAAACAATTTCACAACAGTGCTAAACTAGGTTACAATAGTGCTAAAATAGTTCACAGAAATGCTAAACTAGTTTACAATAGTGCTAAAATACTTCACAGTAGTGCTAAAGTACACACACACACACAAACACAAACATATGCATATATAAAGTTTGCTGAATGGTTTCTTAAATTGAATCTGGATATTTTATCAATTCACAAACTAAAATCACATTAATGCATAAAAAACATATTCTAAGATCATGTAAAAATAATTTCACAGCAGTGCTAAACTAGGTTACAGTAGTGCTAAAATAGTTCACAGAAATGCTAAACTAGTTTACAATAGTGCTAAAATACTTCACAGTAGTGCTAAAGTACACACACATACAAACAAATGCATATATAAAGTTTGCTGAATGATTTCTTAAATTGAATCTGGATATTTTATCAATTCACAAACTAAAATCACATTAATGCATAAAAAACATATTCTAAGATCATGTAAAAATAATTTCATAGCAGTGCTAAACTAGGTTACAATAGTGCTAAAATAGTTCACAGAAATGCTAAACTACTTTAAAATAGTGCTAAAATACTTTACAGTAGTGCTAAAGTACACACACACAAACATATGCATATTTAAAGTTTGCTGAATGATTTCTTAACTGAATCTGGATATTTTATCAAATTATGAAGTGCAAGGATGAAACTCTGATATCAAGCAACTGCTACTTCAAGAAATGCACAACTCTCCTTATGGAGGGCATTCAGGCATCTATGGGACTTATGTCAGGTTAAAGAGGCTCTTCTACTGCCCACACTTGAAGGATAATGTGACTATATCACACCCTTACAAAAGAAGGATGCAATTTTAGTGGTGGTGGACAGGCTCACAAAATATGGGCATTTTATCCCTATATCACACCTTTACACAGCTCAAAACTGTTGCTAAGGTGTTCATATACTTATTCTACAACTTGCATGGTCAGCCCCTAAGCCCTAAGCATTGTGACAGACAACGATAAAGTTTTTACAATAGTTTACCATACTGCTAAAATAGTTCACAACAGTGCTAAACTAGTTTACAATAGTGCTAAAATACTTCAAAGTAGTACTAAAGCACACACACACACACAAACATATGCATATACAAAGTTTGCTGAATGATTTCTTAAATTGAATCTGGATATCTTATCAAACTATGAAATACAATGCTTTATTTGAACTGAGAGGTTTTTTGTCATAAGATTTATTACAGAAGCATAAAAATGTTACATTAGATTTTGCAATGATAACAACAGTGCTAAATATAGTTCACATGAGTGCTAAAAATACTTCACAGCAAAGAAAAGCTTATCAGCTTATTTTAGCATGGCTCTTTTAGGGTTTTAGCACTGTCATTTTCTATTTTAGCACTACCATAGCCTTTTTTAGCCATCAAACTTAAAATATAATTGAAAATCAAAACTAAATCATGCGAAATAAAAATAAAATTCCACCCAAGACAAGTAACAAGAACACAAAAGCTCGATTATGAAAAATAATTGTCTCACTAGGTTGAATCGATGCTTGCTGGAGTGAAGTTTTCGCGAAATTTCAAACTTGATGGTTGGGATCAACACACTTTCCTTCAAAAGATATATACAATATTCAAAAATAATTTCCATTTTGATAGTATCAACACACTTTCCTTAAATAGCAACTCATCCGAGTTGAATTTGTCCACTACAAATAATATTTTTATTTTTCAAATCAATATATATATTTCTAATATATATGTGGTAAGTTTAATAGATGAAATACTATATAAAATATAGGATGAGTTCATGTGTGTTTCTCATACAATTCAAAGAGTGATTTATTCATTTCGTTTTGATATGTTTTTTGTTATCATTTTACGACGTGAAGAAAGATTTATTCCTTTACATAATTTTTATTTTACGTGTGATGTCCACTAGTATAATTGAATATATGATCGAAACAAAGACTATATAAATGTGCTTAATTGCCTATTTAGTTTTAGCATTGTCATTCCCTATTTTAGCACTATCATCACTTATTTTAGCACTAACATGACCCTTGTTTAGCATTACAATTATTTAGCATTACAATAAAAAAATATCATCGGCATTTTTTTATGCTTCATGATCTTCCGTTTTTAACGTTGTAGTTTAGAGTTTAACATTGTATATGTGATTCACGCGTATATTTTTCAATTTAGGGTTTTAGCATTGACATTCTCTATTTTAGCACTGCCATCACTTATTTTAGCACTAACATGACCCTTGTTTATCATGACAATTGTTTAGCAGTCAAATTTGTTACACATTCTTCAGGTAATTAAGCTAGCTAGCATATATACATTATTAATTAATGAATTGTATATGAGTAATTATAATGGGCGCATGCAGAGGTTTATTGGGAGCTCTGAAAACGACATTGAATCAGTGGAGGCACGCGTTCGTGGTTTAGAAGAGGCTTTGGATGATATCTCATTGAATATATGTGCAACAAGCAGAAGTAGAGCGTACTGCTCGTTGCCCAAGCTTCTCTGGAGAAATACAAGTCATAATCATGAGTTAGATGTCACCTCTTCCGGTGCCCACCGTCGTGGCCTTGTACTCAACCCATTGGAAATTCAAATCTCACCAAATGGAGTTGTTTGAATTCAACTCTCACCAGCTACAATGCATCTCCCGCTCTTCTTCTCCTTTGCTTCACATATACCCATTCATATGTATTCACAATATTCTTTCTCGAATTCAGTGCGATTTAAATACTTATCATAAATAACAGACTACAAATGCTAACACTATCACTTACCAAAATATTTAAAAAATAAACTAACAGTGCTAAAAAAGGAAATGAAAGTGCTAAAATATAAACTACCGGTGCTAAAATATAAACTACCAGTGCTAAAATATAAACTATCAGTGGAGATGTGTAGATACATGTTATCTTAGGAGCAAAACATAATAGAATGAGGTGAAAATCATATCTCCATTAACTGAAGAAGATACATATATATACACATCAAGACTAGGCTAAATATGGAAAAGATATACTAGGCTAAATATGGAATAGATACTAGGCTAAATATGGAAAAGATTAAACCTAATAATACCTACTAAATATATACATTACAACACTCCCCCTCAAGCTGGAGCATAGATGTTAATTATGCCCAGCTTGTTGCAAAGATAATTAATCCTAACCCCATTCAAGGCCTTCGTAAACAAATCTCCTAACTGATCTTCAGTCTTCAAATATCCAGTAACAATCAGCCCATTCTTAATCTTCTCACGAATGAAATGACAGTCAATCTCAATATGTTTGGTTCGCTCGTGAAAAACAGAATTAGAAGCAATATGGAGAGCGGCCTGATTGTCACACCACAACTTAGCAGGCATCGAGACTTTTAATCCTACCTCACTTAGGAAATTATACACTGAAAAAATTTCACATGCAGACTTAGC
Organism: Perilla frutescens; assembly: GCA_026008535.1. Taxonomy (NCBI): domain Eukaryota; kingdom Viridiplantae; phylum Streptophyta; class Magnoliopsida; order Lamiales; family Lamiaceae; genus Perilla; species Perilla frutescens. Next base: position 67,075,451 of record BRKX01000002.1, on the reverse strand, counting down.
CATTGCTCTGTACTCAGACTCTGCAGTTGAAAGAGACACCACTTTCTGTTTCTTGCTCTTCCAAGAAATTAAATTCCCACTAAAGAACACACAATATCCAGAAGTAGATCTCCGATCTTCTTTCGACCCTGCATAACTTGCATCAGAGAAGCATTCAATCCTATCATGACCATGATCACCATACACGATTCCACGTCCAGGTGCTTCTTTCAAGTAGCACAAAATTTGTTTCACTGCCTTCCAATGATCTACTGTTGGGGAAGACATATACTGACTGACCACACTAACCGGAAAGACAATGTCAGGACGTGTCACCCTCAAATAATTTAGCTTGCCAACCAGTCTCCGATATCTCTCAGGATCTTCAAATGGTACACCATCTTTACTAAGCTGCAAATTAGGGACCATTGGAGTGCTACATGGTTTAGCACCCAAGTTTCCAGTCTCAGATAGCAAGTCAAGTACATATTTCCTCTGAGATAAGAAAATCCCTTTCTTACTTCGCAATACTTCAACACCGAGGAAATACTTAAGTTCTCCCAAATCTTTGATCTTAAACTGAGTAGGCAAAAAGGCTCTCAAAGACATAATTCCTACAGAATCACTACCAGTAATCACAATATCATCCACATAGACAACCAATAGAACAAGACCAGCCTCAGAATGCTTGTAGAAAACAGAATCATCAGATATTGATTGCTTCAAGCCAAATGCATTCGCAGCACGTGCAAACGTACTAAACCACTCACGAGGACTTTGCTTCAATCCATACAATGACTTGCGAAGATGACACACTTTATGAGACTCCCCCTGAGCAACAAATCCAGGTGGTTGCTCCATATAAATTGTGTCACTGAGATCGCCATGAAGAAAAGCATTCTTCACATCCAACTGGTATAAAGGCCAATGATGGCGTGCCGTCAAGGATATCACAAGACGAATAGAGGTAAGCCTAGCTACTGGAGAGAACGTCTCAGAATAGTCAACACCATAAGTTTGAGCATACCCTTTTGCAACAAGACGAGCTTTCAAGCGAGCAACAGAACCATCAGGATTAACCTTAACAGTAAACACCCATTTGCAACCAATAGGGCGTTTACCAGCAGGAAGATCGACCAAATCCCAAGTACCATTAGTATCCAAAGCATGCATCTCCTCAAGCATAGCATCACGCCAACCAGAATGGGCTAAAGCTTCAGAAACATTTTTAGGAACAGACTCAAGAGTGGAGACAAAAGCTTTAGAAGAGGGAGATAACTGAACATACGACACAAATGAAGATATAGGATAAGTGCAAGAACGTTTACCTTTGCGAAGGGCAATTGGAAGATCATCGCTCGGTGCAGGATCAGACGACGGAGCTATTGGATCATCAGGACTAGAATCAGGCGAAGGAGAGACCAAATGTTCAGTAGCCGGAGCAGATGGACGACGTGTATAATGTTGGACGACAGGAGGACGAGGCAGATCAGAGAGAGAGGTGGACTCAACGGGCTCAACAGATTTTACAACAGTATAGATTAAGAAATCAAAGTCCACATTCTCAGGTACAGCAGGGGAATCCGGAGTGAAGGGTGTATGCTCGAAAAATGTGACATCAGTGGAGACAAGATATTTGTTCAGACTGGGGCAGAAACATCGATACCCTTTCTGGACTCGAGAATATCCTAAGAAAATACACTTGACAGACTTGGGATCGAGTTTAGTAACTTGAGGTCGAACATCTCGAACAAAACAGGTGCTGCCAAAGATTTTAGGGTCAATAAGATATAATGATTTGGACGGAAATAGAACATGAAAGGGAGATAGACCAGACAGAACAGACGATGACATACGGTTAATGAGAAAGCAAGCAGTAGACACAGCATCAGCCCAAAAGTGTTTAGGAACTTGCATGGCAAATAATAAGGCTCTGGCTGTTTCAAGGAGATGCCTATTTTTGCGTTCGGCAACTCCATTTTGAGCCGGGGTGTAGACACAAGAAGTTTGATGAAGCATGCCATTAGTTATCATATACGACTGAAATGTATTAGATAAATACTCTGTAGCATTATCACTTCTCAATATTTGGACAGACACATGAAACTGAGTCTTAACTTCAGCACAAAAGGCAGAAAAATGAGTAAATAATTCTGAACGACTCTTCATTAAATAAAGCCATGTCAAACGAGAATGATCATCCACAAAAGTAACAAAATACCTAAAACCAGACTTTGATGTAATGCGACAAGGACCCCAAACATCAGAATGAACTAACTCAAAAGGAGCATCAGCTCTTTTATTGACTCGAGGACTCAAACTAACACGACGGTGTTTAGCAAACTGACACGACTCGCAATCTAAAGACGACAATCCCGAAAACTGCGGACACAATTTCTTTAACAAAGGAAGAGAGGGATGACCCAATCGACAATGTGCATCCATAGGAGTGACAACACAAGATACTGAAGACGATGGTGGTGTATCAAGGATGTAGAGACCGCCTGATTCATGTCCTTTACCAATAATCTGTTTCGTCGTAAGATCCTGAAACAAACAATAATCAGGAAAAAATGAGGCACTACAATTCAGATGACGTGTAAGCTTGCTGACTGACAACAAATTAAATGATAGCTCAGGAAGACTAAGGACAGAAGACAAGGACAATGAAGAGGTAGGGTGAACTGTGCCGGATCCACGCACAATGGATTGTGAACCATCAGCGAGAGTAACGGGGTTTAGAGTCTGATGTGGCTCAAATGTAGAAAATAAACTAGGATTACCTGTCATATGATCTGTAGCACCTGAATCAATGACCCATTTGGTTGGCGAAGAAGCTACGCAGGCAGTAGGCTTACCAGAATCCGCAAGAGCAGTGGTGGGACCAGAAGAAGAAGAATTCCGCTCCTGATGCTGCAAAAACTTTGCATATTCCGAAGCAGAAACAGTGAGAGAACCACTACCGTCAGCAACATGAGCAGAGGACGGAGGCTTCTTGTTACGCAGCTTTGGACAATTGCGCTTGATATGCCCAATCTCATGGCAATAACGGCACTCCGCATTATCTTGCCACTGCCCCGGTCCGGAGGAACTCTTAGAACCACCATTCTTGTATGGTGGCTTGCCAGATACATAAGTAGGAGCTCGACTAAGTAGAGCACTACCATGTTGTTCTGAAGGAGCAACTGTTGTTGAATGCTCAGTGCGAAGAATCCTGCTAAATGCTTCATCCAAAGATGAGATTTTTGTATCCGAAAGAACTTGAGACTTGGCAATCTCAAAATCAGACGAGAAACCAGCCAAAAAACTCATGACCGCCATCTTTTCCCTCTGAGTCTGCTGTACACTGATGTCTGCATCGAATGGAAGAAATTCATTCAGTTCTGCATAAGTTTTCTTGAATGCCATGAAATAATCTGTAAGAGACCTGTCGCCTTTCTCTGGTCTATAGAATGCTTGACAAACATCAAACATGCGAGATACGTTCTCTTTGCCTGAATAAAGGAAATCAAGGTACTTCAACAGGCTCTTAACAGTCTTACAGTGAGTGATAAGACCAATAACAGTACTGTCGATAGAGTTACGTATCGACAGAAACAAACGAGCATCCTCGCGCATCCACTCTATCTTCGTGGTTTCATCAGAAGGAGGATCGTCAGAAATATGATGATCCATCGAAATACTTAGCAAGTAGAGCTCAATAGTCTGATGCCAATCCATATAATTATTAGAGCAAAGCTTGTGTTCCGTAATCTTAGACATTACGGACACAACCTCAACTGACTTAGCCTTATCTGCCGCAGACATGTTCAAATAATCACGAAATCTCAATAAAGATGTAATAAAATCAAAGAAATACCCACAACTGATCTCACACGGAACCCAATGCAGACCAAAACCAGGCTAGGAATCACTGGAAGACGAAGACGAGATGAACAAGAACGACCGGAGCGAAATCCGGCAACGGACGCACCTCCTGGTGCTGGCAGTATCAACCGGAGATGCGCTGAAACGGAATGGGCAGCCAATTTGTTTTACTCAAGAACCCTAATTTTTTTATTTTTATTATATGAATCAGCCCCCCCAAAAAATTTGAAAACAGAAACTCTAAAAACCTAGAGCTGTGATACCATGTTATCTTAGGAGCAAAACATAATAGAATGAGGTGAAAATCATATCTCCATTAACTGAAGAAGATACATATATATACACATCAAGACTAGGCTAAATATGGAAAAGATATACTAGGCTAAATATGGAATAGATACTAGGCTAAATATGGAAAAGATTAAACCTAATAATACCTACTAAATATATACATTACAACAATACAGAAGGGAGGCTGAAATCTCGCATTTTGCCTCCTCGAATTCAAATCATTCATCGTTTTCTCTAAGCTTGCTTGATGCGATTTATCGCTCCATCGATCAAGGCGACGACAAGGTGGTAATCTGCAGAGAAGGAATGAGGAATAAGACCTACGTCGTTGATGCGGACGCCAGCGCTAACCTACATCGCGGCGTGTTTAAGAGTGATGAGAAATGGCAAATTTCCAACGAGCCTGCATGATCGAGATGTGGGTGGAGAAGGTCACAAAGAAAGCCGTCGGTCGGAGAAAATCCGTCACGAATTTTCAAGTGAAGAAGCCGCGGAAAGATCGAGAGAATTCTGGCTGGAGCTCCTCCAATTCGAGTTGCGGCGGCGCTGCCACCTCTGTTGGCTTCTTCTCTTTATCGGAGGCGGAATCGTTTTGTTGAATGATTTTGTTCTGAATCAGAGAATTGAAATTGGAGGTTTGCTGAGTTACAGAGAGAGAAAGAGGTTGGAATAGCTAATTACAAAAATAACCCCAATTCATTAAAAAGTTGATAATATTACAAGATTGCCACCGTGTTTTTTTCAATCTGGGAATAGATCTTTGCCGTCAAAATAAATGAGATCTGTGGCTGAAATTGGTTCTCAGTTTTCATAGGGGGTGTGATTCTCACATGATCCATCTCTCTCTCTCTCTCTCTCTATATATATATATATATATATATATATATATGGCTTAGGCATTACAATCATCTTTTTTTTTCTCCTCCATTCAAAACACAGCAAAAAGTGGCCACTAACCTATGCAAGAACACACACATCCAGAATTAGAAACACTACTCTATACATCCAAAACCTGGGCACATACCCGTCATGACGTAACAATTGGATTGGACAAATCATCTTCTCGGAGTATCAATTCAGAAAATGAAAACCACATTTCTGTGAAAAAACCTTCTCCGGTTCAGACATCAACAGGGGATTGTAGCTGGGAGTTATCAAGAACCCTCTTGGGCTTCCAGTCAGATTCTTCGCGAGGTTGCCTCAATGCAACGAAATGAAGGGCATCACTGTTTGATAGGTAAATATGACATGCCCATGGATAGGAGTCGGGAGCCGACCATATCTTTTGCTCTTCGAATGATGTCTCTTCACAAAGTGATTCAGCTACGCAGTACACATAGTCAACTTCTGGCTCTGCATGATATGGTACCGCAACACATCCAGGAGAGACGTAACCCTCGGGTGCACGTGGATGCCAAATTGATACTGGATGTTTGTAGTCCTCTATACAATTTCTCCAGACCTGCAAGGAAGAACAATTTGAAGATCAATATTTCGTTTTCATTATAATTCTCAACCACTTCTAGTGTTCACTATTATGTTCTATAATTTTTGGTGTTCAATATGATGTAGCTTCGTTTTATTTTAAATGAGAAATTATGATCTAGTTTATTTTGATTCCCTTTTGTAAAAAAAATAGAAGCTGCTACTTTACTATAGTTGGCAATTTTAAATATTTTAAGCCAAAATAACCAAACCTTTGCAACTTTGCATTTCTCTTTCAAAAATGTCCAGAAGCCAGAACTCTTTAAATTGAGTGGAATTGTGGCCAATTTGTAGATGAGAGTTTCTATTTGTACCACTAAAATTACGTTTTGCACCACAAAAGAAAAAAGGAAAAAATAAAATAATTTTGAAGTTACTTAAATGCCCTTCACTTAAAAAGAAAAAAAATCAAGTGTTGTTTGAAAATGAAATTTCAAACTCACCATGTTGTCGAAATTCCATTTTTGAATAGGCATGATTTTTAAATTAAGTCTCGTTCGAAAATGGATTTTCGAACAAACATGGTGTGTTCGAAAATTCATTTTCAAAAATTCATTTTCGAACGGACTCTGTGATTTTTTTTAAGTACCATTCGAACACACGACTTAGAACATATCCATCCTATTTGAACAAAAGACTTCGAACATATTCAGAATGTTCGAACACGCGACTTCGAACGGAACGCAAATTTTTTTTATTAGTAAGGGTTTTTAGATAAATTTATAACTAATAAAAGAAAATGAAAAATAATTTGTGGTGCAAAGAGTAAAAATGGTGATGCAAATAGAAACTCCTTTTGTAAATTCCAACTTTCCTTTTTTCCCCCAAAATTGGAAATTATTGCAGAAACTAACATCAATGAGTTATACAAGCAAATGAACAAGATATTTATCAATTTAAATGATAGAAGCATATTATACTCAACGAAATCACAAAATAGCCACAATTTCACCCAATTGAAAAGATTATGGGTATTTTGAAAGAGTTGAGTGACTAGTATGAATAAAAAACGCAAAGGTTTGATTTTTTGGCTATTATTCATTATTGTTATTATTATTAAGTTCAAATCCGTTGACAAAGAGGGCGTAGCGCTGGAAAGAGATTAAATAATTGGCCTTCCAGTGAGGGTGGAATTGATGGTTAACACTCTTAACAGGTAAGAGAATTAAATGAGATAGTATTTTGTCAGAATATAATAGTAAACCAAACATAAGACTAATGGACTTTTGGAGGTTAAACCAAATAACGCATTTGTGTTAGGATGGCCGCATAGGTGGTCAGACAGTTAATCATAAATGAAACTGCAGTCTGCAGCTTGTTGAAATCATGAAGTGGCATGCTAGAAATCAAACATTAGTATCAGGAAAAGGTCTTACCAGATCATAACCAATGGGAGAGGCAAACAGTTTATCAATATTACGATATATTGCAGCAACATTAGGTGGATGGGAGCCAGGACGAGCTATATCCCCAATCGATACATACCTGAAGAATAAAAAGTATTAAGGATGAAGATGGTTATACTGATTCCACTACCTAAAGGCAGACAAAAGCTTTTTTCTAAACAATCCCAAGAATATAAATACAATCACATCCAAAAAACTGTTGGGTCCAATAAGCCAATGCAGAAATGATAGCATTCTAATAAACTCCTGGCCACCAATAAAGAGAAGCAAGGTAGAAATATGTGCAACACTCTAGCCTATTTTCTTATTACAATCATCTGTTTTACAGTTAAATAATAGAAACGTGAGTGCTAAAACATCAGTACTTACCCATCAGGACAAACTGGCCGCCAGATGCTACAGATTTCGTCACTGACCAAGTTCTAGAAATAACATAAATTGTTTGAGAATAAAATTTGATCTATAAGTGAATCTGTAAATTAGATAAGGATGACCTGAGACTGATATCACTGACCTGCTTTCGGCAGAATGCACACCGACCTTTTGATTCTCGCTCGCTGCTCCAAATCCTTGAAAAGTTGATACTGTGCTCGACAAATTTCTGATCATAGGAAGTAGAACTGGAAGAAGATATTTGCATTGATTTGATGATGGCTCTGCGTTGTCTATGAGGTTCCCTTGCATCAACTTCACTCCAAGCAAAAAGCTCATGTCTTTGGCTGGGAGGAACCTGCAGAAACAAGAAAAAATTATAACACAATATACATGTTCCGCACCAGAGATAGTTTGATAGTCCAGTAAAGACCTGTTTTACATCGTTCTTGTGTGTCTTCCACATCTTACACGCCACTGAGCAGATTCTAATTGCTTGTGGCTCTCTTTCATCTGAGAGTTGTTCAGTGCTGCACTTTATCACTCGAACAAAGTTCTCACCTCTCCTGAAGGTTTTCAGATGGATAATCAGATGGGAAGGGCTAGGGTAGCCAGCTTTGGCCAATTCCAGTGCCATAACTTCTTCCCATGGTACATCCCACATTATCTTGCAGGGCCTTTTATCCATCCTATCAGGGGCCACACACTTCACACACAAGAAATCATGGAATTGAATGTAAGGGTAAGTCGGAACTTCTATGATTAGGGGGGGAAAAAGAAGAAGAAAGGATATAGAAATGGATCAAGAAATCTACCTGCAACAGCATCACTCGTCTATTAGTCACTAAAACAATCCGTTGGTAGGGCACCATAAAATGATCTTCATAGCAATCTGACCATGCAAATTTAGATGGCTCTTTGAATATTTCGGTACATCCCAAATTCCGACTTGCTTCCGCAAGGTAAAGTATCATCTGAAACATAGAATAATAGGCCAGTGTGTTCAAACCATACTCAATGAACCGCTGGCACCAGATTCATCATGAAATGACTTATGGATAGTAACTCAAATTTTCAAATTAAAAAGTAATTTCATCTGCTCTGAGATGCTATATACGTATTCAAGATATCCATCAGAATCTTGAAAAATATAGGGAGCTATGACTATTTAGTTACAGAAATGCATTAATAATATCAGCCTAGATAGAATGCGCAAAGCCAAGTTTAACAAGGTTGCATTATTATGGCTTCGAGTGGATCTCCACCATCAAATACCTTATAGCATCCCTAATATATTGGATGCTGAAGGCAATCGCCATTAATAGAATCAAAGCATTGCATTCAAATACCAAATCTAATAGAAGTCTATGATACCTGACCAAGTGCCTCTCTCTCAGAGTATTCTCTTAGTACATTGTCAAAGTGAAATGCCCGAGGGTTTCGTATTCTCTGGAAGTCTTTCTTGTTGCTTAGAATCTCTAAACACCTGGAGCAACTTGCACCAATTCCATCAACAGTTAAAGAGAAAAAATCTAGTGCTCCACTCATTGGCTGTACAAAGAATCCCAGGAAAGCTTGTCCAAGTCCATGGGCAAGGCCCAGAAGACCATTTTGTCTGGCATTCTCTACAGGTTTCCTCACGACCCCTGACACTCCAAAAGCAAAACCTTGCGCAAGAGCTTCGGTTCCTTGAACAATTCCATCACCAACACCAGTGATCCTTCTTGACCACACCTGTGTCCATTATGCAAAGTCAATGAAACCTCCATATCCTACAATTGAGAAAATACACAATATACAATACCTGTTTCGAGCGAAGTTGGAGAAATTGTCCATCAGTTGACAGCTCTGCGAAACCTTTGCTTAGAGAAGCCAGAGTGGAACTTGTCATGCCAAGTACGTCTACAGAGAAAATTAAATGCAATGGGTTGTGGATCAAATCTCTCCATATGCGGTTTCCAATGGCAGAAACCACGGAACTCTTCCTCAGGAATCTGTCTCTGTGTGTTACTTTCCGCAGATGAACCTGCCATAGTTGAATTACCATTGATAAATAAGGTACATAGATATATCATGTTTCAAGGATTCATGTTATTTTTATTTTGATAGGAGAAATTAATGATTTTGGAAACAACTGATGCTGTATCCACAATCATCTTAAAAGGAAACAAATTTAAGAAATCATATTGTCCAATGTAAAAAAATAAATGAGTTCCAAGGAACAGAGGGGACAGCTACAGGATTTGTGAGCTAATGCACTTGGATCTTTGTGCAGAACCAAAAAAAAAAACTCAGAGCTAAAACATTAGAGGAAAAACTATTATGTTGGCTTCATCAAAGGATATAATTTATATCAGAATGAGCCATAACATGATCTCAGACCTGAATTTTAAATGCGTTCCCAACAGCTGAAAGAACAGGACCCCACACACCAAGAAGTCCATGAGGTCTTTGGGCTGGTGCAGTCTCCAAAGAAATCTTCAGTCGTACCTCAGAAATGTCAATCAAGCTGAAAAAGGACAAGTATTCAATCAAGATATATATTAGCCATTTTCCTATAGAATAATTCAAAAGAAAACAAATTATATATACTGTTAAATGCTAATCCAGCTAGTATAATCATTAAGCTTGCATGGAGATTATTTATATCCATTAGAGCAGAGGGATGCAGTATACCAGAGTAACATATTTTTTAAAACGCAGCACTAAGAAAAATGAACAAAAAGGATGCCAACTGAAATAGAGGAGATTAGAAGTAACAAGAAGAGCATATGAATTCAAACAGTCACTAAGACTCAGATCTGAAGCTGATATATTTGAAGCAATTTCTAGAGATAACAGATTGATGCCCAAAATCCAGGATACTCGCAGTTCATTGACTTATATAACCAACTACAATTATGCGTGTAGCATGAGTGATGTGGAAGTTTCCCACATATGAAATCCAAAATACACAAAGTTATCTCCATAGTATTAGGGGGAAGCTTGGAAGAAGAGTATTCCTGGTGGTAGGATTGGGACATGTGGAGAATAAAAATGTAGTGTGTACAGAAGAATAACGATATTAATAATGGCGCGGTGCATTTTTTTTCTTTCAGAAAATAAAAAAATGAACTTGGTTCTATTTTTCAGATTAACTCACTGAAGGAAAAAATGGATACTGCAATTGAAGCAAATCATGAGAACTAGTTGAACTGACTTTCCTTGTTTAACAAAGTGCATCATTAATGGCTGGAAGATGTTACAGATTCTGTATATAGAGGAAGCTTTAGATGTTCCAACACAATAAAAGCTGATGCCACATAAAATATTCAAGTGCAAGACCAGCATGTTCAGTTCGAAAAGTTCCAAGAGAAAATACTGCTATTACGCCCCCTTAGACTGCAATGCTAATACTTGTACTACCACACCTTTGGGCTGACTTCTACAAACAGATCCTAGGGAGAGGGAAGGCCCAATTCAGATCATTTATCCCATTTCCCATTCTACTTATGTCTAGCTATGATTTACTCAGCTTTTGCCCTGAAGTTTTATTCCATCATGGTGTCTTACACTTGACAGAAGGCAAGGCAATAAGATGTGAGCTTTCTCTTGACAGAAGAGGTGTTCATGGATCCTCCAGGGTTTATACAAAAAGGAGGGTATGGAAGCTTGAGAGACTTGGTATTGGCTAAAATAGCTACAAAGGGCATGATTTGAGGTTTAGCTACTTAATATTTTGTATGGTTATTATGGAGTCAAGCAAGCTTTGATAGTTATGCTTTATGTTGTACAATATGTGGTGGTTTTATAACTTCACTTATTGTTTCCAAATGACATGGTTTTTACATGTGCTCAGAGTTTTCCACACAAGGAACTAAAAATGAAGGACTTGGGGATTTCAAAATATTGCTCAAGTACTGAATGTGGCTCAATCAAAGCAACACTTCTCCTCTCTCACTGAATCTTGGCAGAGAAAACCTATAAATACTCCCATTAGGAGACCATGCACCTGTATCTATCTTAATCAAGTTCCAACAAACAAAAACACATTAAACAGGAAAAGGGAATTTGAATTATTTGAATTTATGCACATGCCAACTGATAAAACAAAGGAATCCATTGTTAAATACTCTTCATTTTAAAGAACACATACGGCCCATTTATTTGAATTGTTTGATTTTACAGTTGACTTATAATCTGGCTAGTATGGCACAACCTTGTTAAATAGTCTTCATTTTAAAGAACTCATACCGTCCATTTATCAATTCTAAGAGTTTTTTTTTAAGAATGGTTTCTTACCCTAATAATTTTTCAGCAAACATTTTTTTATTAATCTGATTGTCCTAAGCGTGCTTTCATTTTTTGAAACAACACCAATCATCATTTTGGTAAATCGAGCAAAACAGCTTACTTGAAGCAACTGAAGGTGCCAAGTAGGAGAAAGTGGATGATGAATGGCCAGATACAAAGTATAGAACTTTGATTTAATTAAACACTTAAAATGATACTCTACAGATAACAAGCTATAAAACTTTGATTTAATTAAACGCTTAAAATGATACTTACTCTACACGTATTTCAGGATCAACTTGAGTGACACCGGAATTTTGAGGAATGCGATCTAATTGGAGATTGTTGAAGAAATCTACAAAAGCCCAAATGATTGGTTCGTGTATATTAAGCCTCCAGATTTGATCAACTACCTGTCAATTAATAAAAAATTAGCAATAGCCTGCATGCATTTCTCCTCCTTATAAGTAACTTCACCTCAATATTGAAATTTATCTTCAAGGACAATACCCGTATATAAACATAAGGGTAGATCTGGAGACCATCAAGGTTTTCATTGCGTACAGTAATGGTCATTTTGAAAACTGGATGATGCACATCAGGAGTCTGGTCAGGCGCCAGAAGTACTGGCATCACTGTCAGAGGGAGCTGATTGTCTAACTGCATGTAACCTAGTATAAGCTTGAACCTGACAAGAGAGTATGTAAAGTAATTTATAACCAGTCAAAATCACATCACTGTTCATTAACTCTGCTGGCAGCTGAGAAAAATGTTTAGAAATTTGTCAAAAGAATGAGGAATTTCTAAATAAGCAGATTATAAAAAACTGAATATAAGATATTCAGATCAGACATGAAATGAAGATATACGAGGAATGTTCACATAAATTGATATGCACAAGAACAGACGTACAAGTCTAAATGACCCGAGAAAAATAATTAGTTAAGAACCTCTGTCAAAGTGATTAATTTTACATCATGCACAGTGAAGTTCTTCAGAAAATATCCTTTCAGGAGACAATTGTTGAAGTTAACAAAAGCAAATAACAAGGTGACACTAAACCTGCTTGTTGTCCCACCATCATAGCCAGTTGAATAGGATATGAAAAATTTCTCCATGTACAAATAGGCAAGCTCTTTTGGTCTATGGTCCACAATTGAGATACCAACAACACCCAACTCTAATATAAGCTCTAATGGAGATCCTTGTTCTGCCGTCTTGGCATGGATATGAGAACTTCCCCAATTTCCCCCCAGCAATGGAGCGCCACTTCCTTCATTTGAATTTGTAGGAAGAGTATGATTGTTCATAAATCTAACAACCATAATATCGCCTATATTTGCAACATGGAGAAAGAAACCACACTTGTCATCAATAGATAGCAGTCCAGCTTTATCCAGATCAAATTTGTAGACCGCAGTATTACTGCCATTGTAGACCTCAGCATCAATATTTTTTTGGCCATACGGATCATCCCAAGAAAATTTTGCTGTTGACAGTGGCTGTAACTGAATCCAAGCATCATCACCAAATCCAGTTTGTCGAAATCTTATTGAACAGTTTCTTGTCCTGTTCTCAATCCTGTTCCGAAAGATTCATAATTGATAAGAACAGTAGAAAAAATAAAGCATTTTAATATCCTATGAACTGGTGTGATTCTTATAATGCCCAAATTGGTCCAAGCCTCGGTTTTCAAAATCAGATTGGTCAGTACTGGAAAGAGATTCGTCTAAGCACTTTTCACCCGATACAGAATTCTGACAACTTAATCCATATTTTTTAAACGACTAGAAACCAGCCCAATCACTTTTCAATTTAAATACAGAAAGGTTTCTTCTGGTCACGACAGGTGTTCATAGAATGGGAGAAATTATTACAGCTGAGACACAATGCTTAGAAATACTAAAGGCTGGGGTGAACAAGAGAAAACAGTCAAGGTAGAGAAACCTGTGAACTTTTTTCTTGAATTGGAGCATCTATTTTCAGGGATATATTCAAATATATTTAAGATCTACAAAGATAATTTATTTTTCCGATTGATTGAGCATGGGTTTTTCTTGCAGAATATAGGTGTATAATATTTAGCAGCCATGGCATATATTTATGCACATATTTCTTTGTACACACCATGAAAGAGGTTAGGGCACATGTTAAGGAATAGGAACTGGGCTGGTGACTTGTGGAGGACCGACCAGCCAAGGGTGCCACCTATGAGGACATGGGAATGTCCTTTTCTTCTTAGTGTCTACCCATTTCTGTTGGAGTTGGGGGGATGGCTTCCCTTGGATTACTTTTCCTTTTTCCTTAGTACATTCAGTGATATATTTGTCCAAGCAATCAGTTTGTATGAGGATCTGTGATATTTTTAAACCCAATTCTCTGGTACAAACCTAGGTTTTGAGAGCATGACTAAATAATTTTTATTTCTTCTAGCATAGTGAATCGCATATGAAACTTGTTACAAGTTTATCTGAAGTTGTTTAGCCATAGAAAAAGTAGAGGAAATGATACCTAATAGGACCGTTAGCTGATCCAAGGCGGAATACAACTATAAATCGAGAGCCCTCCTCATAACCTCGAATTTCTGCTCGTAAGAATATCCGTGTACCATCATGCTTCATTAAGACCAGCGTGACAGTATCCTCCTTTACTATTTGAATAGGAAATGTCCAATCTGTATCATGTAATCGTACCTATACAATTTCCAACAAGATAATTTCTCATTTATGATGTACAAAGGAGACTCTTATGACAGCTTGAAAGCAGCCATTAACATTGGCATCAATGACAAAATGATCATACATGATACATCAACTCATCCTTCAGTCTCATCATCAAAAGAGCTAATAATACTAAAAAGCCAAGAACTGATGCACTGACCTGAATTTGATTAGGTCCTTCTGTTTTATGATGTACAAAGGAGACTCTGGTATCTGTCACCCGCAAAGTCTTAGGTTCATCTTCACTGGTCAACTTCAAAAACATATTTTGACCAACTCTGTTTGTAAAAGTCATAAATGGTCGAACAGAGATTACCTGAGAAAGGACAGGGACAAGTTACACATAAAAGCAGGAATTCCTTTAATTAAGGGATTAAATTACCTTTGTTGGGACAGACTGATAGGGGCAAGGCTTTGAAGATACAAAGAGTTGCATACAATTCCCATCAGCATTATAGGCAAAAATGTCTAGGGAGCCATCCTAAAAATCAAGAAATCATGATGAGATAAATCCCAATATACAGTAAGATGCAAAACTTTCACACTATTTACCATGTCCCCAAGCGGAGAAAGATCTTTAACAGGTCCAAAATGCTCTTCTCCAGATTGACCTATAGATGCAGACAGACCCAGAGATTTGAAATTCAATGCAGATGCAATTGTATAACCTTCATGTATCTCCTCCTCAGTAATCTCCTCAAGGATGACTTCTTTGATCCTTTTGGTGTGAAGAGACAGTGGATTCTTCTTCAATTTTCTAGCATTGACATCAAAAAATCTGAAACTAAGTGCAGGACATCTTGCAACTCCGAGCCAATACGGTGAATAAACTTTAATAATCTTTGGCTGCAAGGGCACTTCATTGGTATTATTCTGCTCAATTATGATTTGAACAATCCTGCATATGATAATGTAAATTGCATGAAATGCTTTCTTGTCCCTGTGAAAGAAAAATAACATGTAATATTAACTTCAAACCTTCCAGAAACTGAACTTCTTAAGCTTATTGCCTTTGACGGTGAATTGCTATGATGTGAAAGCGGAATGGCCTCCTAACACAGAAATTAAGGACCATCAAAATAGTAATATTGAGGAAAATAAGTTCTTTTCGGAAAGAGAAAATAATAGCAAAATTGACAGACTGACCTGTAGAGGTAGCCATCCTTTCTGGGGAAGCAAAGAGAAGTATAATGGACTTCTTATGTCAGCATCGTACACCTTGATGCTTTCCCCAGGACCAGATACCCCTCTATAGCAAGAAAGAAAACGACCATTTTCTTGCATCTCAAGAAGAGAAATTTCAGCCTTAAGAGGGAGATAATTAGCAATTGATACAGGAGGTCTGACAACAATTGTCCAATCCTGTATTGGATTAAAATGAATGTCCTTTGCAATTTCGGCTGCTTGGATGTTCAAACAAAACCACACACCACGTGAACTACTTGATGAACTTCCACTTATTTCTGAGCAATACAAGAGTTTTTCAGACTCCGTGAGAGTAGAAACACAAATTTCTGAGAGCTCTTTTGACCTCTCCAGATCCTGTGACTGAGCAGATATATCCATGACAGAACTCCATGAGTATTGGTCAGCAGCTTCTACTGTTAAAGGTTTTAGGTGCAACATATACGAGGCTGACTGGTCGAGGCAAGGTAAAGGAATAGAAATAGTTTCACCAGGTTTCAGGGCCCCGACCATAATTTGTGACTTAAGATCCTCAGCTGCACGTTTCTTGTTCCTTACCCACCTCCTTTGCCTTGCATGGTTTACATATTTTGATGAATTGCATGAATCTGGCCACTTCAAACTTTCAAAATCTGGAGCATAGACCCATCCATCAACTGTGTGAACCGATGAATTATCAACATGCCATTCATCAACCCATTCCCATCCTGAAGGCAAGTTGACTCTGGATACTTCCTGCAGCATGTACATAGTCAACAGTTGATCATTCCTCCAGTCAATATAACCAATTCTTAGACTATAACCTCAGTAACATGACAGGGAAACAGTTTCCAGCCTGCTTCTTAAGTATGCTGGCAGGCAAAAGTAATTTCAGACGATAAATTCTTCTTCTACATCTTCCTATTCTCCTATTCTCCTATTCTTCTTCTTATTCCTCTCTCTCTAAATAGACGCATAAATGTCTATAACCGGATATACATGCACAGACATATTTATCAACAAAAGAATACAACTGACTAATAAGTCTATGCATCATGTAGTGGATACCAACTTCATAGTGAATCTGGGATCTAAATTTATAATTCGAGATGACTTTAAGAAAAGATTGTTACATGGACTAACTTTTTTTATATCATCACCGGAAAAAAGTAATATTTAAACATCAAAGTAACAGATTAATACAAACCACATCCTTCAACAAAATAATTATCTTCTGATGATATCCACAGTATTCACAATGTTTCTTTAATATGGTCAATTCAGTCAAACAAACTGACTTGATGAGGAGATATAGTTCCATAGTTTCATCATCTATGTTTTGACAGTTGATGAGGAGACATAGTTCCATAGTTTCATCATCTATGTTTTGACAGAACAAAACACATTTTTCACTCATCGACTTACCTCCTCAAAGTTGGTACATGCGAGCCAACCATTATTAGTGCTGTACTTTTGAGATTCAAATAGTTCATCAGTAGCCAATTCACTTCCATCATACTCAGCCTCCTTCCTCTCACCAATTACTGACTCAGCATCTATGTTTGTAGCCCTGAGCTTGAGGCATAAATCCAGAGTAAATTCGGTATTGTTACGAACTGATACCAGAGATCTAATGTTGACATATCTGTTTCCATCATTTACACGCACTTCACTAGCAACCAGATCATTTCCCAGTCGCCAACAAGCAGCAGGTGAACCATAATTTAACCTCAATGTCGTCCATGGTCCCTCTCGGGTTGGGCTAATCTGAATGGAACCAGATTTTTTGTATCCATTAATTGATTTATATTTTTCAGTTTCCAATCTAGGTGGCAAGAACACAGCACATTTGATTCTACCAACTTTTCTGCATCTGGCTTCCAGCTGCATTGAAAAAACAAAAACAAAAAAGGAAAACAAAGTTTAATATGTTACTAACAGAAGAATTCCATCTCAATTCTATTTCTTGAACTGCTCAGACTGTCCAATAAAAAAAAAGATACAGAGAAAGGTGGGGGAAGGGGGGTCACCGAAGATTCTCCAGAGGATAGCTCTAGCCAGAACTCATTCAGATAATTAATGGAATCAGAGTTGCCTTCAGCCCTTCTCAGCTGTTTCAAAGAACAAGAATAGGAGCCAACTGGTTCATCTGCAAAAAAAAAAATCAAAGTTAATTGTGCACTAAAGAAAGGAATCAGTTAGGGCAAGTCTGTGAGAAACTCTATTTTGGATATTGCTTTATTAACTTCTCCAAAAGTCCGAGCAAGATTTCTAAGCAGAAGAAAAAAAAAGAAATCTGCAGAAAAAGGTAGGTTTGATTGGTTTTCCATAGGTTCAGGTACATAAATTCCAAAAGAAATAAACAAAATTCAGGGCAGAGTTAAAAAAATCTTGATTTAACAAAAGCCAACAAATCTATCCAGGAAACAATTGGAAATAGAAAGCATTTATTAGCGTGGATAACTGTGCTTTTTGATGATCCAGTCTAATTTGACTGGTCTAAAGTTTGAATCAATCAAATACACGCATTAGGAAGGGTGTCATATATCAGCTTTACAAAATTGAATTAACATAGGAAGTCGCATGTCCATGGTTTGCACCATGTTATGGACAAGCACTGCACATGGATTGCCATTAAAACTACTATGTGCATAGCTCACAGATAGACATTTTTTTTTTCAATTGGCTATTGCTTATGTCAGGCATGTAGAGTCCGTAGGTAACAAAATTACCTTTTCCAGTCTCAATTACAGTAAATTCCAGCATGCAGCAGTCCTGTGAAACATATTAAGGGAAATGATGTAAGATGCAGACTTAATAAGCCGATACTCGACAAAGAATTGACAATCTCAACATTATTCAAAGGGAAAGCAATGCCCATGACTACCACGATGCAATGTCAGAAAGGAGTAGATATGTGAAATATAAACATAATGATGGAGCTAAGTGAGATATGCTACAATATACACAAGAGGAACTATTCGCTAATTTAATGGCTTTCAATAATCATTAAATCAGAACCAATAAAATTGGTACAAAAGATTGGCTGCCCATGTTCACGGTTTGACACCAGTACCTGTTCCCTCATGATATGGGGCTTGACTCTAAATGACATCAATGATTAAAGCAGCAATGTCAGTAAATTGACTGATTCACCAACTGAGATTAGATAAATCATTTATTTCAAATATGTTGTAATATGATTTGAATCCAAAAGTTATAATAACTGCACTTTGGGTTTTTCTGCACTTAAGAATATGAACTTTTTCTTGGAACTAAACCACCCGGACATAGTGGATTTTGCACTTTGCAATATATGCCCATTGGCAGACGAATAATCTAGCGTGATTTACATTTGTAAGCATGTTTCTTTTTGCACTTAACACTCCAAACCTTATGCTTTGTTGCACATTACCCTCCAAAGTTCGGATGGGTTTTCGTAATTACCCCCAACATATGGTCTTGCAGAAGAACTTGAAGAAACAAACTGATACACATTGGACCGTCCTATTTCATAATAAGAAAGCTGAAGAATTTTGGGCTAGCATGTTTCCTTTAGTCAAATCTGGTCGGCAGGGGTTTTGGTGATTTTTTACTCAAAACTCAAAATATATTCTAATTTGAGTGAAAAACTGGGGATTGTCAAGGAGGGAAACTCCGCCTCATGGATCAAACCCATCTTCCTTGCTGAGGGAAACTCTACCTTCTGTATCAAATCCATCTTCCTGGCCCTCCTTCCCACCACCACCCTCAGCCCTCACCCAACATCACCCAGTCCAACTGGGGATGGATGGATAGGAGGAAAAATGTAAAAGGTGTAGGGTTATGGGGATTCCAGTCCCTCAGACAGCAGCAATTTGCTCTAATGGTACAGATGAGGGTAATTTTTCAAGATGTGTTCATGCAGACTAATGCAGCTAAACATAACAATGACGAGAAGATTGAGCAATTAAATTGATAAGAGAAATAGTTATATAAGCCACTAAAAGCAGAAAAAGAACTTATTTCAAGCACATGCATGTGGATGTGCATGTACACTCATAGATCTATGTACACATGCAGAAATATATATACAATAACTTCAAATCAACTAAATAAAGTCTTCATACTATATTTGTAAGAGATCTGCCTGTTCATAAATAATAAACCATTTCAGAAGTTTAGAAACAAACCACTGAATCAATTTTGAAGAAGAATACTTCATTCCACTTAACAATTACAATATCTGAAGGTTCAGATCCTCCTGACTCAATTCCACATGTTCGCGCACTTTGTTGGTTTAGGTATGATTGACTAGGATGACTCTGATCTTCATAAACACGAACCCCAACACTGTATTGATGGGAGGACAGACCCTCAAGCTTCATGAGCTGCATATTCAAGTAGATAGAACAGAAGAATCGTGAGAAATATCAATAACAAATACAATTACCTCATTTTGCACGGACATCACAATCTATATGAACTACACTTACAGAGGCCTTGACTATGTTTTGGCTTCTCCTACAACGCCTACGGGTGTTTGGTTTAATTCCATTCCTTGTATTGATACTGCTATAGCTAGAGATCTTGCTAGTACTGGTTATTTTCGATTCTCTTAGAGGAGTATTCTTTTCCCAATTTGGTTTTTCCCACAATGGGTTTTCCATATTGGTTTTGATGAGGCTCCGGTCCCTATAGTTGTCATCTTGTGATTTCCCGGATTTATAGGTATTTTGTCTCTTTTCTTTTTATTTATACATTTCATTTGAGAGGCCTTGACTATGCAGGCATTGACATATCTGAACCTCACATCTAGTCACTGCCTTGGGAACTTTTAACCAGGATGACCACCTTCTAGTACCTAAAAACCAATATAAGGTATCACTGCATGCTCTCCGAATCTGAATCTCATTGATGAGACAATTGAGGATGTTGAACTCAAAGAAGCAGCTTTTCCTCAAGCATGCATCATCAAAACTCCGGCAGTGGCCATAGTTTCAGAACTCTAGCATTTCAAGTATGCTTTAAGATCAGATGATAATCCAAAATTATGTTTTAAGCCCCCCATGCTCATGCTGATAACAAGTGTATTAAGTGATCCAATTGAACTGAGGGCTGATGCAGTAAACTGGATTCAATTTTGCTTAATGAGATAATATGGATGAGGTACGTGTTAATTTACATCATCCAATGGATCTACTTTGTCTAAATGAACTAATTTTTTGCATCATTACCTCTCATATTTAAGCCAAAATATTACCCTTTATGCTCGGAACACAATTACGTTAATTGGCAGCAGAATTCTAATAGCATATTCAATACAAACTTCATTACAATATGAAGTTAATATGCTAGGATTTCAGTTGATCTTATAGTTAAATATATCAATTCTACTGCTATCTATGGGCAAGTATAGAGGATCATTTATATGACTATGAGCTTAATCCTTTTTTCTGTCACCCCAAGTTGATACCCAATAATGAATTCTCCACATAGAATGTTCTGTAAAAATGTTAATCTTGATATGACTATCACAAGTCTTTGATAACACAACAAATAAGTTAGCCGAAAGTTCAGAGAGGAATTTGAGACAACGAACCTCAGCTTCAGCTACAATTATGGTTATCATGAGTCGCCTTTTCTTAAGAAGACTTCCTTTCAGATGAGAGTCCAGCATGTTCTTTGGAACAGGCAGTTTTAGGGACTTTCTATCTCCAGCTGGCATTTTAATTATGTCAGGGAGTCCCCTGACTCCAAAGGCCCTGATAAAAATGTCCTTCCCAAGCTTATTCTGGGGAACAATGTAGTAATGTCTTCTTTGATGGACAGCAATCATTGATCTGCTTTCACTAGAGGAAGAATTTTCTTCCTGTTGACAAATTTAAGACTCCATTCAGAGTGGTAATATTATTAAATCTACCTTTCTATGATGTGCAGAACGGCCACCCTTTCTATGATGTGCAGAACGGCCACTACTCTACCAAGTCATAGACGTCCTATATAGAGAACTAACAAAGATGTGGACATCAAAAAGTTGAATATCCAAAATAGGAGAGAACAAAATATACCTCCCATGATTCTTGGCCCTGACTAAGATTATTCCAGCTTGCATAGGCTTGTAAAATCATATTAGCATTTGAAACAGACACATTCAGGTTGAGATTGCTTGTAGAAGTAATTCGTAGCTCAGAAGCAACACCAGGAGCATTAGGATTATATTGGTACCTATGAAAACAACCGTTAAAGATAAGCCCCAATAACCAAAAAGAAAGAAAGAAAGAAAGAAAGAAAGAAAGAAAGAAACAAAAACTAAAAAAAAAAAGGCAGAAATAAATGAAAAACTTAAAAAATGAAGAAAATAAAACATGCTCAGATAGACAGAAGGAAGTGAATGAGAAATAAAGAGAGGCCGTGCATATCAGTTCCACACTATCATACCAGCAATAGCTTTACAAAAAATTGTAACACAAAATTAGAAACACCGGTAAAGAAAATTACACTCATTACCACAAAATCTTAAATGCAAGTCAAAATCAACATATAAACAGTTTCTTCCATGAAAGAAAATCTGAAATAGTATGATGAGGCTCCGGTCCCTGAGTTATCATCTTGTGATTTCTGGGAATTTTAGGTTTGTCACTTTCTTTTCTTTTATATACATCTTATTAGTGAAAGAGAATGATATAAGAATTTCCTCTTTGAATTTTTCCTCCCCAGCTTTTACAGTAACTCGAATATTACAAGTGATCTAGATTGGCATATGGTAAATTGGTAATTGTTCAGCCTGAGCTAGATTGGACCTACTTGTCATATATTTTGCATCATTGAAGACCAATTGATAACAACTGCCTATATGTCAACAGCCAACAGAAATATCTCAGAGATACTCAAGATCAACAGAAAAACAATTGAATGCCACAAGTTTTAGTGGAGTGCAACAAATAAAAAGTTTCCAACCAAGTCCATTGTGGCCAAAGTCTGATAAGTGGAGATACTGCAGTGGTATAAAAGATAATGAAGGGGTCCCTATCGGCATGGGAGGCCCACCTAGAAGTGTACAAGAGATGGTCCTAGAATGCAGAAGGAGCTCAACAAACAATCAGATGGAAGTTGAACATACCCAGCATGAGAGGCCCAGCATTTGGGTTTATAGTATTATCAAAGGCCCCAAGAACAATAAATTGTCAGAGCAAAGGAAAACATGCAGGATGCACATTGTAATCCTGAAGACGACTATGCACAGTATTCCATTGGTATGATCGCTCTATCATAAGAATAATTGACTCCACCACCAACTTGGAAAGGATGGTAAAAGATTTAACTAACAGAAGTTTACCTCAATGATCCATCAACTGATTCAATAAGAGGCTCCCACGAATCATATTTATCATTGTACGACCTTGCAGCTAAAGAGAATGTCACACTAGAATTCTGGCTATCAGATCTCCCATGCAAACTGAATCCTATGTCACTCATAGAAATATTACACAGTGGAACTATCTGCAGAGTGAAAATAATAGTTATGAAGGCTGGAAAAAATAAATAATTAAGTTCTCCCCGCAGAAGGCATATATACTATCACACACACAGTGTCTCTGCATATGAAGTTTTAGGAGCACAAATAAACATGTAAAGACACAAATCAAAGATACGTGTGTAATTGTCAGCAGCAGCAAAATATGTGAAAGCAGCAAGCTTCATTGCCCACAACAAGATCATGTTTTACTGTTAGAGTGAACTAAAGCAGAAAACCTGTTCAGAAGAACTCAATCATAGAATAAAACAAAAGATTACCAGACCACCATAGTCATCAAATAATGCCGCAGAGAAAGTTCTTATTTCTGCATCAACCACAGTATCATCTGAACCACTTGGTATATCCGGACCACTGAGCTTTAAAGCAAACCTTTTAGGAGGTTTTTTAAATCCATTCCAGACAATGAAGGTTCCCAATTCATTTCCAACTGTCCATATACTAAATGGCTCTTTCATATACTTGGAGTCAGATGTGTCCCATATACTTTCATCCGAAAATTGATCCGTTGAGACCATGTCAGCACGAATGCATCTGAATGATGTGAAATCAGATTGCTTGGGCGTGCCTTTGCAAGCAACACATCCTAATGTAACAAAACCAGGCGGAGCCTGAGGCATCCAGAAAGACATATTATCCATTTTTCTTTGCTTTTTTATGTGTCCAACAAGTTGGAAATCAGAAGGCAATTTATACAGGTCATAACCTTCTGAATCTTGAAGGACAATGCAAGTATTAGGAGGTTCGTACCTGAAAATCAATTGAAAGAATAAGTATCGCTTTCCTCAATAATGTGATGTAGGTAGTAAGATTTAAGAAACAGTGAGTTCATACCCTTGAACTGCAATATCACCAAAATATACCATTCCTTCGGGGACCACAGGACGCCAGATAGATAACTTCTTTCTTGATCCAGAACCTTGATTCCACCATATTAACCGAAAGGTAGCAACTGCTTCAATTCTCCTCCTGGAATTTATTGTTGATGACCTTTCTGATTGGACAGTATTGTTGCCCACAGAACTAGAAGCTTGATCCGAGCCCTTCGGCTCTTGAGGAGAATTTTCCCAAAAACCAAAGTACAAATGGCGTAATTCATAAGCTTTCTGAGTCAAAGTCAAAGTGGCAGGATCAGCAGGAAGGAATGTTCCAACAGAATTATCAACCCGCCAGAATGCCAAGTTAGGGCACCTATAGATCAAACTCAAAAATCATTAACCAATTAAACTGACTGAGAACTAAGAATAAATGAGCTATATTTCAACAGTGGCAGCTATTTGTAACTTTGGAGAATATTAAAGGAGAACACACTATGATTCATGGGGGATAAAGTAATAGGTATAAGTCAGATATAACTCATCAACATCTGATTATAAAATAAAGCATACAAAGAACACAAAAAAATATATCATACCGAGAGAACGACCCAACAATGATACAATCTCTCATGCCACAAGGAGAAACTAAAGATGCCAAGATACAGAAGACTGAGGAAATTGGAGGCTGTGCCCTTCCTGGTGAAGCCACACAACCCAATGCAACATAACCTTCTGGGGCTTCAGGGAACCAAATTGAGCACATTGTTTCTCCCTCAGAGCAACCTTCATCAGCAGTCAACTCAGTAATACCCAAACCTTCAGCTGGAAGGATGTCGGAAGGACGCCAGATCAACTTGAAAGATTTTGGTCTCTTCACGTGTATTAAGCTGGTATTAACAGCAACTACACCTTTGGTTGGTGGCTTGTCACTGTCAAAGGAGGAATAAAGACTTACTAGTTTTCTATGGCAAATAAAGGATGAAAGTGAGGGTAATATAGAAGTTTACTAACACTGGTGTCAGATAGTCACCAAGCACAGCAAAACCAGATGGAGCCCGAGGTCTCCACAATGCATAAACTTGACCATTGGCAGGACCTATGCAGTATAAATAGGTCATCTGAAATGGCTAAATAGAAACAACAAAAACAAAAATAATATATATATATATATATATATAATACAGAGAATCAGATACTATTTATACAAAAATTTACTTTTTATGGTTCCGATTCTGTCAAACTCTGAGCACAAAACAGTTGATTTCTTTGATGTTGTTCTTAAAAATGACAAAATCTCCTCTTCAACATCCAAAAATAATCTCAAGATGCTGAAAGAAAAATTCATGAATATGTCTGTAACCGCCAATTTTATGCTTGTTTTCCCCAAAGCATTAGAGAATTTTACAGATGCATCAAAAGGCTCCAAAATCTTTATCCCATTGCTCTCCATGGTTAAACCAAGAACTTCTGCATTCATTTCTATAGTATTTCCATTCGAAACAAGCCTGCACAAGCATGAAGTAAAATATTCTTCAGTGCATTTATTTATCTATTTATCATACATCAAATATTCTCTATGGAAGGACATTGCAGATACAGGGTACAGAGTCACACTACTGTTGCATTCACATAATCAAAATAAACAACTTGAACGATGAATACATTATCCACAATCTTGATGAATGTTTTATCATCAAATTTATACATAGTCAACTACAATTCCAGTTGTGTACACAAAATAAATGACCCACACACGATGTATGGGTCAACTACAGATGCGGTGGACAGGCGAACTTGTAGCCTAGTACAAAAATTCCTAGGTATGAGTCTCTACACCAACTCCAGGCCCACAAGCTAGAACATTTTGCAGTGGTCTGGCTCAGGTAACTTCGCCGATCACAACACTTCACATTGCTACATCAACTACTGAAATTCACCGCAATCCAAATCCATAGCATTACCACCCTTCCTTCCCCCCAACAACAGCACCAGTAGATCTAATCTACTCTACCCATTCATAGGCTTAAATGCAATACGTGATGTCACTAACATTCAAACATCTCTCTTTAATGCATATATCTCAAAAGTTCACCTAGACTTATCCCTATGTATTTCACAAAGGGTTACAGAAAATGTCAAGCCAACAAAATCTGATTCTTGCAACAAACTGTTGAGGACCCATCCACATTTTCCCCGGTTTACTAGAATATCCTGTCTCTCTATTTGGACATTTAAGGGGAAACATCCTCCAAGATATAATTGCTGAGTGTTGGTTCTAACATATGGCTTCTAATCTGTATTTTCCTACTCTCTAATAAGCCTGATATGACCAAAATGCAACTTAAATGAAAAACAATGATAATAAAAAAAGATCTACTTGTACAAATGAATATGATCAATGTAGATTTATGTAACTTCGGCATGGTATTACATAATCATTATATAGGATATTCATTAATATTTACCTTTTCTTTGAATTTTATTTTTCTGTGTGAAGAATATTTACCTTATTTTGATACCTACTAGGCCTAATCTTATTAATGGAAGTGGATGTGACATTTTTGCCCCTAGAAAGGAACTTTTTTCCCCAATCTAATCATTATTTTCTAATTTGTTTTGTCTTCTCTAAGTCTTTGCTTTTCTTGAAATCTACTTTTTTCATCTATCCGTAAACAATTAGGTGCAGAAAGGTTCTCTTCATTTCAAAATAAATGGACCGGATTTTATACTATAATGGCAATATATATATATATATATAAAGAATGTTACAAAGGCGTGCTAATTAGCTCCTGGCACATCAAGGTCGTGACAGGCTTTCTTTTGGCTGATTAAAGCACGAAAGGTCGTGCCAAGTGCACCTTTATCAACTATGGTATTATGCATATTAACATGTTGAAAGTGCAACATCCGGTGCTTTTAAGCTTCATTGTCTCAATAACAAAAACTTTTAAGTTTGAGCAATTCAGTTCCCGTGATGTCATGTTGAGATTGTTACGATTCACTCAGTTGGGTTACAGAATCTTAATTCAGTTTCACGAAATGAATTTTAGAAAGTCATTAAAAATTTGACTTTGCAAAAAATTCAGATAAGAATCATTCAGGGTCAAATTAGTGGGTCAATTTTAAGAAGATTTTGCATTCAAGTGCAATGAAAATGGAGATATTTGATGTAGAATAAGAAGTCACCAAACTAAGGGCAGGAAGTAGTAGGAAGATCACCTGCAGGACCCATCCATCTGTGCATGCAAAAGTTTGTTACTGAGAATCTGATGTTCTGCATTTCTTGATTTATTGTAGAAGGTGAGCTCGGGACCAACAGCCTGAAAGAAACATTTGATTAACAAAGCTGAAGAAAGCATCATGGACGTGTGCATGCATTCCTAATGACCTCACTGTAAATTCAAGATATAGATAATACATGCAGAGCAAATAACGATTTCATGCAGTGCTATTGATATTTATAATCATATACTTTCGTAATCCATGCGGCTGAAAGAAAATTTCATAATATCTACTTGTTTTAACAAAGATAGCTTATCTTGAAAGAAGCTCCCACTCATTTGTTACTCCCATCATTTTCTGAAGCATCCTAAAATATTGTTATCCCCACCTTTTATCTAAGAGGTGATCTCCTCTATAACAGAGGTACATGAAGCCTTGTATCAGACGGAAAAAAGTGTCACTTATAATACTGAAAAGTATCTCTTCTAATGCTAAAAAGTATTACGTTTATTTTACTGAAAATTACTGTTAAAAACAAAAAGGCGGTGGCATTTTTGTAATTATTACTACATTTTTTTGAATTAAAAAACGTATCACTTCTAATACTAAAAAGTATTACTTGTCACACTTAAAAGTATCATAAATTTCTGTCCAACCAAAGCAGTTCGGTACATCAGGTTTACCCAGTTTTTGCCTTCATCTAATAATAATCTAATGATGTCATGCAACAAATTTTGTTATTCTGAAGTAAAAATCCTTGATAAAGTGGACAGTTTATTTGAAGAATCATAGTCCATGACCTCTGTTGGTAAGTTTGGATGGAAAAGAAATAGGAGAAATTTTCAAGATGTTGAAGAATCATATGATGATGTCAGGGGCAGATTCAAGCTGAAAGTAGCAATGTGCATTTCAAAGACAGCAGCTTAAGGATTTTTCTGTTAATGACATTATTAAAGATTGGAGCTTACTGTTTGAGAATAGACCTCTTTTTTGTGGCTGGGAGGAGATGTTGTGCCCTATTTGTACTAAATCAATAATTCCATTATTTAATAAAAGTTGGTTTAGATTATCAGAGACAAAAAAAAAAAATCCTTTTCTCTCACTCATTCAACAAAGAACATGCATATATAATTAAAAAAAATCATGAACACAAAAATATAAGCGCATTTAGTGCAAATAATCTACAAGATTTTATTACTGATTTCCTTCTTCATTCATCGAAAACAATGTGAACACTTCTGCCATAGTAGCATAAACTTAGAATGCCTCGTAAATATCTAACACAGAAGACCTTATAATATTTTTGATTTGAGGGCCACCATGCAACTCTAAACTTAACTATATATCCCACTCCTCTAGCAAGTCTTATTTATTCTCGAAGATTCTCCTGTTCCTTTCAAACCACAAAGACCTGCACAGGGCTAGAACAATAATCCCCTAAAACACTTTGCATTTTTTACAAATTAAACTGCCAAGATTAGGCAAAAATAAATCATTGACCGACCATGGCAGGGTCCACTAGATGCCTAAACATGCAGTAGACTTGAAGAGTTGAAGGGTGAGCAAATGATAAGAGTTTAAAATCCAATTTGCAAGTACAAAATGTTAATATTAAATAAACAATATATAGAATTGTAAAGATCTCAAAGACGGGCAGTAATCTCAAAATTAAAATACTAAAAAAAATTAACACAATTAGAGAAAGCTATAATAAATATTTGTTAAAATATTAACAATAATGTTTCAGATTCAAATATACTACTGCTTCTTGGCTATAAAACATGAAAATATCTTCTTTAGTAAACAATCATGCTCAGTGAAATGTGAAACCAAATGTATGATATCTTTATCAAGTATGGAACCTGCAATTCAAAAATCAATTCTGCGGGTCTGACAGAAACAGCATTTTGCAATGCTGGAGTACTATGGCTTCTTCCTGACGAGAGATGAGAAGGACTTGCATTTTCCCCCTCCATAAAGACATTATCCTCCTCATTAGCTGAATAGCTACTGTTGGCTCCAAGAAAAACACATGAATCTAAGCATGATCCGATCTGGAACAGCAAGAAGACAGAAACTTCAGGGCAATTGAACTATAGATTTTAGATAGCAAGCCAAAAAGAGGAACCAATTAAGATGTAGGAAAACTCACCTTGATTGTAACATTTTGAAATTGCAGTTTCTTTCCATTCCCCACATAGACTAAAGCTTCCATACTCGGACATGAGATATCTAATCCGTGTCTATCTTTCAAATACAAAATCCCACCTCCGCCATCATATATAAAAAGGTCAAACCTTTCATCATCAGCAACTAAAGGCTTCTTCGGCGAAATAGAGAACTCAGCAGAGGGTTGATGAAAAACTGGCTGGTCAAGTATGAGGGCATCCACAGAAGGTGAAGAGTTTATATGATCATCATGTGACAATTCACCACGAACTGTCGGGACAAAAAACTCAACAATATCAAGCAAAAAATCAAGTGCGACAAGCAATTGAGGCCTCTGGATGCATAAAGAAACAAATGTTGACTTTTCATAAAATCTGGCATCAAGAATTAAAATTGCTGGAGTGTACTTTCTTGCACTGTCCACCAAGGAGTTGCTCTCAACAACATTGTGATCCGTGTTATCGGGCACAGTTGATGAAGGGTTGTATTCCTTAATATTAGGCTTTCCAATGGCCAACCTGAGCTCCTTCGCTGTACCCTCACGATCGTCAACAACAATCAAATCCTTCAGCGTGGTTGACAGAAAACCTTCCCCCACTGTGTTAGATTTATACAAAAGCCATACTCCACTCACCTGAAACATAAAATATTGTGATGCAGTAGAACCCAAAAACTAAGGTACATAACAACAATACAAGGGAGGTAAACCAGACAAAAGACAATATGTAGGCATTATCCAGCAAAGAATAAGTAAAGAAATTATTCATATGTATGACAGTCAAACGACACAGAATCTTGGCACAACCACCAACCTGTGCCTTTACTCATCCTTTTGGTGTTCATATCATGAGGCATTTATGAATTTACAGAGACAAACCTGCTGTCTATGCTACTGCTAACTGTAGTTATTATCCTAAAAGTGATTCAGTGATTCACATAGACAATCTAAAATTTAGTAGCACATGGTTTCACATGTATGGCATAAAACTGTATAAACTATCCAGGTATATCAGGAATGAGGTCAAATGGTCATTGCTACAGTTTCACTGATCAACCGTCATGGACAAATTAGCTGGGAAGTTTCAAGCGTATCAATTTACCTGCAATGTGGCAAGTGATGTATCCCTTGTAACACCATAATGAAGACTAAGTTCAACCATATCAATACGCACAGAAACCTTAGTAGCAATCCATAATTCCCTGGCCTGAGATTCAGATTTTTCAGGATCTAAACCTTGAGTACCACTGGGTTCCCCCACATCAATCAAAGGGGATGATGATCCGTCTTTAAGTGAAGGCACAAAATTCGGAGGTTCTGAAATATTAGTTTGTGTACATTCGATGATAATTTCATATTCTTTGCTGGACAAAGCTGCTTTCAGTTCTTCAATCTGAAATATAAAAGTCAGCGTAACAATATCATTATGTCTTATAAAATGCAGTATCTCTGAAATCGAAAAAATATTTTCTTAAAAGAAGATCGATTCTGGCAGCATGAAGTAATCAGGGCTCAAAGTTTGGAATATAATACCGTAATAGTGACTTCTATACTTGGAATTTCATGCAACAAGTCACGAAGCGTTCTCTGAATAACAAGAGAAAAACCCTTGACATTTTGAATTATGCTTTCACCTAATACAGACCCTGAACCAACATTTAAGTTGATATCTTCAACCTGAAAAGGAATGTGGATTCAGTTAGAAAATTTATCAGACAACAAAGAGAATGCAGACAAAAATAGTGTCATGGACATGACAGATAGGCTCAGCTATGTTTCTTTTTGTTGTTACAGCTGAAATAGTTAAGGTACATATATTCGTTTTAGCTAGACCAGCTGATGGAAGTGGTAAATGATACCAAGGAGCACTTGTAGCAAAATACAAATTATTGCAACTTCATATGGGGGGGGGACTTGGTCCCTTGGAGAAGCAAAACAAGAGTGTGCTATGGCAAGGGCCAATGCTGAAACACAATTTCACTTCATTGCACGCGGATTTTATGAAATTTTGTAGGGGGGACTTGGTCCTTTGGAGAAGCAAAACAAGAGTGTGCTACCCCAAGGACCAGTGCTGAGACATGATATCACTTCATTGCACATGGATTTTATAAAATGTCACAGATCCAAAGACTCCTAAAAGAGTGGAAGGTTCCTAAAATAGAATCTATTGAAACAGAAAACTCGATATGTCTATAGCTCACAAACTAGTTTCATGACATAGCACAAGCAAGGCAAAACATATTATCAAGGAGAAAATAAACACTGCCGTGATATTCGTGTCTTATATACATACTGTAAGACGGATGGCATGCTTACTTGACAAACATCTTTCTATTACTCTGTACATGAATATAGTTAACAAACTGGCCGTGAATTAATTTTTCATGCCAGCTCAAGGGTTAACGTTGAGCGATTTCCTACTATACTTGTAAGTAGTAGCATACGCAACTATATTCAATTAATTGAGAGGTTGGTGAACTGTATAGAAATTTCAAGGATGGACCAATCGTTACTCTGTTCTTCATCACAGAGATATGTTTCATTTTGTTTCGTACCAGAGAGATTTAAATAACAATGTACATCAATATCAATGCATTCCATCTTTATTCTCTATTCTTAAAAATATGAGCAAAAAAGTGATAACTTTTTCTGCTATATGTTTTATAAGAAACAGAACATTTTACTAATAATGATAAAATAAATACAAGGGGATGAGGAATCCTATGAGGATTCATAAAAACTATCTGCAACATAATGCTCCAGCCAAACCTGATAGGGAGAAAATTCTAAAATCATTATGGATTGAGACCCACCACACAACCTGAAATTTGATGATATCCCATACACCTCTAGAAACTCTTCGCAATCCTAAAATTTCTAACCACATTGACCAACATAATGTTGGAACGACGACTTGCCATAACACATAATCTCAATTGTTAAGGCAAGCCCAAGGTTAGAAGAGAAACAAAGAACAAGTTCTTATAAATCAATACAAGCATGATCAATAAAAGTATCTTACGAGTATTTGAAGAATATCCACATGTACCGCCTTCATTTCACTTCTAATTCCGCCAAACCATCTAAACATGTTCTGAACAGTGATTTGAACTACATCGAGTTTCAAATAGCTGCAGCCAAGGATAGAATCATGCAAGCAAGTCAAATCCCTGGATTAAAAAAAAGGCATTGTAGGTAATCAGCATTGATGGAATGTTTTGCACTCACTCAATGCTGTTTGTTCTCTTAGGCATTAATATGATTGGCTTGTTAAGCGAAAGATTCAATTTAACAGCAGGTGAGCCTTCAATTTCACTTCTTGTAAGCCACTTCTCTGAATTTGTCACTTGATCTTTTATTCGGACAACATCTTTTGAATCGGTAGGAACAAGACCCATAAAGTAACTGATAACCTGTAAATGATTTTGTGCACTTACCTTGAATACATCTTTCCAGTCGAATAGAATTTTAAACCAAGTAAACAAAACAAAAACACAAAGATTAACGAACCTCTTGGATAAAGCGATTCAAATAGACAATTCGGACTTCAGAGAGCTGCCCATGGAGGCTATACTCATAACCCTCATAGTCTTCATCATCAGCATGAAATGAACAAAATTCCAACTACAAATTGACGAAAAAGCTTTCAAAGGTTTATCTATTGCATGAAATATCATCACAAATCAAGATAATAGCAAACAGTGCAGACGGGTTTCAAATAGCTAATATCTGTTGCACATTAAATTAAATTTTATGCCAACTATAGTCTATAGTAGAGAAGCAAAATTATAATCGAGAAATGGCAGAAAAGAGCAGTTAGCTGTATCAACATATAACTTGCAAGGTTGAGAATCACAACCAATACCATTTTTAGAAACTTTGAACAGTCAGTTCATGTACCAGTATATTTCAAGCCATGAATTTTTTTTGTTTAAACAGGCAAATTATTCAGGAGAATTTTTTCAGATGGGATACACATGCAGTAGCTCAAACTCACAATTAAAATAGAATAAAACTAAATAAAAGCAATTAAAAATGGACAAAGAGACAGACTGCTGTGAAGCACAATCAACGCAAAAAATATAATAGCTGAATCCCAATTTCAATCACATGGACTTCAACCAATGGATCTATACATTAGATAAGCCTAGCCTTTAAGGAGTTAACCTGGAAAGGCATGCACGTGCATTGCAATGACAGAATATAATTAAGAAATCACAGCTACCTCCACAAAAGAACTACCACCAGGATCCCTCATGTCACAGGCCCAGAAATACATATGATTGCTATGAAGACTATCATCGCTTATCCTCAGATTTCCAAGGGATGCTTTTACACTAAAAGACGAAGGAAACACCTGTCACATGGAAGAAAGTAACTTCAGATCCATCCAAGCATAAGATGTTAGATTAGTACTCAGATAAATGGATGGCATGCACACCTTAATATCAGTAAGAAAATTATCTTGAGCCAAAGTAGCAAGTTTAATGTCATCTTCTTTCATCAGAAAAATCTCTGCACGAGCCATATTCAACAGTAAATAGAAAATCACTCTTGACTTCCCCTTCCCCAGCAATGACTCTAGAGGCTCTTCCATTGGAGCGGAAGGCAGTCCATTTACAATTTCCCTCTGCGCAGAATGTACTGCAGCAGATGTTGAGGACATATCACTAACAGTATCATAGCTATCATCCGGACTGTTTATGGAATCCGGACTGTTTATGGCGTTTACAAAATCCATAATGGCTAAGATAGTGGGTCTACGACAGTAAAACGACAAAGTTGAGAGTGTGACTGCAACCTGAAACAAGGGGAAAAAGAAACAAACAAATCAGAGAAACAATAAACACAAGAATCGAATGAATATCAATGATGTTGTATATCTTTGCATGTATAATCTTCAAACCATATAACATGACTACATGCCACTTAGATCCAATGAAAATATCTATATTGAAGTATGATACAGACTGTTCAATATACTGTGTCAATGTTTCAAATTAAATATGTGGCATGCATTGTAGAAATCTCTAATCTCTAAGAATTAAAATTATGGCATCTCATCATGGAGTATGTAACCTACATACTCAATACTCCAATAATTATCATTGCACCTGTTCCCTAAGATCACCACCTCACATCGATAAACTTCCTCAACCCCAGTTTGCTCAATATTCCAATAATTCTGCTGATGAAGGGAGCAAGACCATTCGCTGTTCTAAAGAGCTTTCTCACCTTTCCAACTCATCTCTATCAATTTACCTTGTCTATAATTTTATAATATCCAGTTTGCATTATATGGTCTCGTATACAAAGCCTTTTATTAAAGATGTCATACCATTTATTGTCATACCAAGGCATTTTGCTTTCAATAGATTTTGGAGTTTTTCACTTATTATGTACTTCAGTTCGGCATTGAGTTCAGTTTATCACAACACATGACTAAATAAATGTGAGATGTTCCACACATTATATAGTAGGTCATAAATTTTGAGAGGGGTTAGAAATAAAGAATGGCATTGTAACATGGAACATATAATGTAATACGGATAAGACAAATGATGCGCGAAAATTGGAACATCACTAGAATTACCAACTTACTTGATTATCAACATTAGAATAAAGGGGTGAGTTCTGGTCAGAAATAACAATCTGAGCTTTGACAAAACTGTCCAATGAATCAATAACTCCCATCTCACCAGCTTCCAACTGTGTAACACCAAAAGGCAATAACCCAGCAACACGTGTGAAACATGGGGCTTCCAAGTCTGAGCTATCTGCGATTATTCCAGAACTAGCATTCTCCACTTCGGTAGGTGGTGATAGGGGACTACCAACTGAATCATTAAGATCCTCAGATGCCTCATAAAACTCATCATCTCCTTCAAGTTGGCTAACATTATTACTTGATTGAGTTTGATTATCAGCATCATCCAATAAAGGAGTGTCTGCACTCCTGATGAATGATCTTGCTATGTAACAAATCTGAGATGTCCCCTTGCAGCAAAATAAATCCTCTATTTCCAAAGCTTTAAGGACCGTGCCAATTAAAATATTGCTCGCTCTTACAGACAGTTCAACCTGCATCACATTGATTCAAGCAGATTAATAATAACCCAATACTGCACGATAAAGAAAATAACATAGATTTTAGTGCATATCTTACTTGTCCACCAATTGCTCGAAATTCAAACAAACGCTTTTCTTCAGCAAGAAGCATCTTCAAAAGATTTTGATCGTACTAAAAAAGTTTAAACAGGAGCTCATATTCAGAGACATAGTAGATATGCATCCTACATGCTAGTAGTTCTTAGAAAACTACATACCTGGCCACTGTAACTGAAACTTATCTTCAACTCATCAAGTACGCCAGTTAAAAAGAAATTCTCTGTTGTTGATGAATCTGTCAAATCTTGATTGCTGATTTCAGAGCCTTCTGAGTCGGACAATGTTTCAATTAGATCACTTATAGGAGCAGCAACCTGCACATACAATTCAGACCTCTATGTAAGAAAGAAATTCAGCAGCAAACCATCTAACGGAGGTTCCAAAAACTTTTGGTTCAGTCCTGAGAAATGTAAGATTATCAGAAAATGTGAGGTTACCCATAATGGTAAAAAAACAGATTGTAACATGTATCCAATGTCTCTTCAGAATAGTAGTGAACACAGAAACTCAACAAATATATATACCATTATTCAAACAGATACAAGTTTACGTAGAATTCTAAAGTTATCTAGTCTCTCATTAGACCAGATATATCTCCCACCCTTAGTCAGCAAGTAAGAATTTCCTAGCCAAAATTCCAATAAAGAAGATGAACCGTACAGGCACCAATCAAGACAAGGATTTCAGAATCCATATTAGAAAGGCAACCAATTGAATTTTATAAATAAAGAAAAATCATAAAATTGTAGAGGCTGAAAATTGTATTATTGTTCACAGGTTTAGGGGGGGGGGGGGGGTAAGGAAAGGGTTGAAATTTCCCATTTCACTTGCAGATGAGACAATGTTTTTCATAAATGAAAATGAGAATGAGTCTGGACTACTATTCTTATCTGAGATTTTAGACTCTTTCTGCAGCATATCCGCATTGAAGATGAATATGGTTGAGAGTGTCCTATGGATATAAATTTGGAGGAACACAGAATTAGATACTCGATTAATGTGATTGGTTGTGATGTCAGAGGATGGCCAATTAGATACTTAGGAGTCCCATTGGGTGGTAACCCCCTGAAAATTTCTTCTTGAGAATAGTTGAGTTAAATCTTGCAGTAATCGTCAATTTCGTTCATTGAATTGAGAATAAAATTTTACATCCTAATAAACATAAATAAGTGGCTGGCATACGAGGCCACCAGTATAGGGAACTTAATTCCTACAAATCAGGAATTCTAACAAAACAGTAAATAACCTAGGTTACATTTACCAAAATTTTGAAGACTAAAATTAAATAAAATCTGATCTTTTCTAAACAGCAGTGTTGAACAAATTGGGCATAAAATGGACTCTGCCACGTCCAGACAATTACTTGATTCCATTCAGTCTTGACATTTTCACATGGAAAAAGGGTAAAGTGTTATGGGGAGTTACCGTTCCAGCCCTCCATTGGTCATTGCAAATGAGCTGGATGTTAGAAGATGGGTTTTAGAGTCATCTGGTTAATTCCCTTGCAATTCTTTCTCCGCAAATTTATTTTCTTCAGATTCTCTTCCTTCCTTTCCCTACTTCAAATCCCTTTGGAAGGTACTGGTCCATGGGAATGTTCAATTATTGCCCATGGTTGTTGCAAATGGGGAAAGCTAACTTGTGTCGAGATGAAAAGACAATATCTGTACATTCTTCTTTTTTCCCAAATAGGCGTGTTTTGTGTAGAAATCAGTCATAAGATATGGACCGCGTCTTTTTACGATGCACCTACTCCCTCAATTTGCATAAAGTTTTGACAGAGCTGGGTGTACAATGGATTTTGTCATGTTCAATTAATGACTTATTTCTGTCTGATACAGGAGGCTTTGTCAGCAAGAAGGGGAAGATACTATGGGGTTTATTGTTCCAGCTTTGTATTGGTCTATCTGGCTTGAAAGGAACAGAAGAGTCTTTGAGGATCAGGAGGAATGTTTAGAAGAGGTTTGGGTAGGATTATGTTTAGGGTAGCACGGAGGGTTTCAATACAAAGAGTTTAAGACCATATTTGTATCAGATTTAGTTAGAGATTGCAGTTGCAACTTGTACCCTTAGTTAGGATTGTCTATAATTTTGAGTAATAACTCATTCCTTTATAATGCTTCATCTATCAATAAAAATAAAAATAAAAAAGTTAAATGCTTTTTATCCAAAAGAGAGAATCTGTGTTCTACTTCAGAAACTACAGTACATTTCACTCCAAAAAAGTTTTGTTCATCTGTAAGGATTATGGACCCATTATATTTTCCAGCAATCCACCATCTACATACCCATTAACATTTGGAAGTTATAAGAAACGCGGAGTTACATTGCAATCCCTAATGAGTGAGGAGTAAAATCTTAGTGAGAGACGGATGAATAAGGCAGATGTTTAACAAAATACAAATGAGATAGAAGAATACCGATGCACGATAAATAGCTCCTTGAAGATAGCTTTGCCATGTTTTCCTTGAGTTTTCAGAGTCGCAGCGCAAAATCAGAGCACTTGCATCTTCTATAACCTAGAATGGTAAGATACTCATATGAAAGCCAGAAGAGAACCATAAATCACAAAGTTCCATTAAAACATTACTAAATCCAATAAGATGCAGATATAATATTCATTAAGAATACCTTGGAATAGGAGCGCTCGGCATCACAAACAGCCAATACGTGCTCCACATTACCAAGAAGATCAGCAGGAACTTGATATAAATGTTTACCTCGTAAGCTAGAATGAGAAAATCATGGGACCAGTCACCAATATAAATGTCAGATCATTTTGTATATTTTATGCAGCCACTATGTCAGCAGACATTAGAAAGTAACTGGAAATACTGCAAGCTCATAATGACTTGGCTACATCACATTAATGTGTACAACTTCAGATATAGCGGAATTAACTCTAGATAGAAAACGGGGAAACATGTAGTTTAAGGCAGATATACAACATAAAGTTCTGCTCGTACTTTAACCAAAAAAAAATGCTATTTTAACTTCTACCACCACCCTACTGAATATATTTTCATTTTTTGCTACCCAGAATTTCCTGTTCTCCATAACGGGGTACTCCTTTTCATGTCACTTTGCTTCAATATAAGTACTAAAGTTGGTCAACTATTCAAGAAGGAACAATCAAGGGAAATAATTGAAGGGGGAAACAGCAAGGGAGAATCAGGGGAGTAAATTCAGTAGGCAAACATCAAGACAGATTACTGACACAAAAAAAATGATAAAAATAAAATTGATAAGCCTTCTATAACTAAAACCCTTTTTTGCAAAAGGGGGGCAAGAAGATAAATTGCAATCAGCTTGGCTGAGGGATATGATTATCAATTTCGACAGCTTGGCTGAGGGACATGATTATTAATCTCACAGCTTGGCTGAGGGGTGAGATTATCAATCTTATCAAGTGAAATAACCCTTCCTTCATTGTTACAGATTCTTCATATCAGTAAGAATATTGCTTTTTACTTGAGCTCTAAACTCCATCATCAACTCTGATGTACTTTCTTATAAGCAAATAAAATCAGCTAGAAGTAATATCAGATGGTCGTGTCCGAACCTGAAGTATTGTTTATAGTTACTTGACTCGGGAGTTTCTAGCACATAAAGAAAAGGTCCAACTATACAAAGATATCTGCGCTGCCATACAGCTTCTCTACCTCCAACACCCTAAAAAATAAATGCTCGAGTGAGAATGAATAAATAAATAATGATGATGATGATGATTCATTAAGAAGCTGTAAAAAAAAGGTAATTTGAACAAAAAAACAGAAGTAACCTTTCGTGCAAGATGATAAAGCCATCCCACATAATCAGCTTCGTCCCAAGGACGAACTAGAGCCGAATGATCTGCTTCCTCCCCTTGAAAGATCTTAGCTACTTGCATTAAACGGTGATAGCGTGACGGAGAAAAGTGAAACCCAATGAAAGGCAACCTCATAGCAAGTCTCGTTGATGGAAGGGAGGCAACTTGGGATGTAATCTGGAAAGTCAAAGTGAAGAAGTAACGACATGAACGATTTCCAGTGCATCATCCACTTGCATGAATACTTCAATTTAATTTTAAAAAAAACATAGTTTAAATTCTTTCACCTGCTGAAGCTTTAAAAATACTCCACACTTGTCGATTACCGGTAGGAAACTGATAAAGCTACCCTTGGATGAACCATCTGTTCTATTTGGAGTAGATAGGTTCCAGCTATAGTCGCCATCAACTAGAAAAGCTGATACATCTCTCAAGACCAAATCAAATTGGGTGTACATGTTCATCTCTTCAATTGAAGCATATTCAGCATCATCCTGAACATACAACCCTCAAAGTAAACAAATCATTACTTCAAGAGCAAGTCTAACCAAACCCAAGTTATGGAAAATTAACCTGAGAACGAATCACTAACTTTCCCAGGTCAATCAGTAGCTTCGTAGGGTGGACACTATCAGGATAGAAGTCAGTAGGAATAGTAATCTTGGGTGCTGCAATATCCAAATCCAAGTAAAACCTGAACCAAACATAGTATTATCTATTAAACTAAACAGAAAGTTAACTAACTTAAAAGAAAATTATTGTCCTACCATTCAATATTTTCATCTGCTTGGAATATTTCTGAGAAAAGTTTATCGTAAGAGCTAGATAAGAAAAGGGATTTCGGACACACCAGGAGAATAACCACTAAATACATGAAGAATTTTTAGGCTTTTGGCATCTAGATTTAACTGAAGACCATTAAGATCTTACAAGCATTGGTTTGTAAATATTGTATAGTTTTGTTCAGAACTCTTTCTATTTGACTAACTAACCCAAATTGTTGATACAGTACGACATGTTATTTCCTTTACAAATGGCTGTCGACAAATAAAAAGAAGTGCAGGTAAATTTTCTTTTTCCAATTTTTAACATCATAGCTCCTGATTCACAGAAGAAAACTAAGCTCGAGCCCAATCAAGATTCCTGCCAAAGCCTATTATGATATTTTACGAGGAATGTCATGTAACAGGAAATTCAAGCCATGGTTAGCTCTCACATTCAATAATGTTTGGGTAAATCACATGATTTGGATATGTATTGGTGTTTCACTCAAGGTTCAATCTCTTTGCAATGTTAAGAAAGCCTCCCCTCTTATTCTTTCACTTTGGGAAGAACTAAGAAGAACAAGTATTAGATTTTGAAGACACAGCAATAGGTAGGCAAAAAATAATATCTAATTACAAATAAACCAGAGAATGTAAGGACTATTTGGAAGCTTAAACCTCAGACCTCTTATGTCTCTTGGAGATATGAAAGTACAGACTTATTCAGTTTATTTATTCTAATCATTCCATCTAGATGTCATCTTCTCAAATGAATAATTGCACATCCTAGACCCAACTGCGGATGTCAAGCAGATAAGTATGGTCTGCACTAACCAATTGAGTTGCATCCTTTGATTTTAAGCCAAGTAATGTCATCTGACCTTAGTGCTAAACGAGGCTTACAGCATGCTAACATTCAAAGCTGCACCATCATCAATCCCTAATTAATTGGCAATAACTAGCTCTATAATTTCTAGTTAATGAAAAGTACCTGGTGCGGTCCTTCAATGCCCTGTTCATTTGCTTGGCTGCTGTACGCTTCACTTCATCAATGGTCATCTGCAAGGGGAATATAGTAACATAAAACGATAAGAAGAGAAGTATAAACATCTTTCAGATAAACAGTCCTAGATTGCAAGGTAACAAACGAATAAGAATAAATAATAAAAAGTCATGCTAAGGACATGATTACTGCAAAAAGCATACTAATGGGAAAATTTATCTAAATATTCCTAATGAAACAGTGATGTGCATTTGAATTTAG
Organism: Perilla frutescens; assembly: GCA_026008535.1. Lineage (NCBI taxonomy): Eukaryota > Viridiplantae > Streptophyta > Magnoliopsida > Lamiales > Lamiaceae > Perilla > Perilla frutescens. The sequence continues at coordinate 67,034,168 of BRKX01000002.1, read as the reverse complement.
CATCCATAATTGGACAGTTTTGGTGATAAAATATTGATTAGCTAAGCAATAACAAGGTGTGGTACTTATAAGAAACCTATTAGGCGTTGGTCCAACATGAAAGCTGGATGACAGGAACTCAGAGAAGTAATCAAACATGGACAACTTCTCAACCCCCAACACCCAAACACTAGTTAAACATAGAACATTTTATCTTACAAATCAAAACTGCATCAGCTACTTAAAAGAAAGTGAAACTTGTCTTCTTTAACTGACACAAACAAAATAATAGTTTTTGATTGGATGCAGATCTCCATAGAAGGTGATAAAATTGTAAGCATTTCAGTAAACAGCCAATACTTTGAAATATAAACTTCAGTAAGGATAAATGCCGACCATCGAAAAAATATGACATAAGAAGATTGTTTCTTCAATGATAATCAAGAACAAATTGCCGGGATCTTAAATCAAAATCATAAATTATTATAATTATTTTTCCTTGAATCCCAAATTTAACAAAAACACTTAAAATACTATGCATGCTCAAAATAATTAGATGATCAGCTAAATGTAAGTGAAGTATGAAGTCCACTGTTTTCAACTGTTCACAAGCCTTTAGGTGAGAAGGCCATGGAGTGATTTCCACAAGAATTGATGACACTCTTCGGACTAAATAAAAAGTATCCCACCTGCTACCTAGGTCACTTGAGTTTACTAGAGAAAAATATACTATTAGTACTAGCGTGAGCCTTAAAAAGGTTAGCAACTCTTCCAGCCCTTAGCCATGGAATACTAGTGTGCAGTGCGGCATAAGCTCCTTACCAAGCTCTCCAAATATAGAACTCCAAATTAGTATTAGTCCCAATCCCAAGTTTCTCAAACCCTGAACACCACAATCAGAGTAGACCTCTAGCAGTGCAGAAAACCATTAGTTCAAAGCTCAAAAAGTCAAGGTACAAACCTGCACTGCAGAAGCAGTTTCCTGGACCAAAGCCTGACTTATGGTAGCACTACTTCGAAAAAAGTTAATGATTTGATTGATGGAATCCTTCAAATACTGAAACAAAAGAACGTTCATTTCAAAGTCACATATTTAGATGATGATATTTGATTAAAACAAACTGACATCTTACAGTGACATAACATGGTGAAGCTTTAGCGACCAGACTCCAGTCAATATCCCTATCAAGAGGTTTATAACAAAAGAGAGCAACTAACGAATCGGATTCACTTTCACTCTGCAAAGTTGAATTAGATAGTATAGAGTTACTAAACTGTTGGTGATATGTACATTATGTAGCACATAAATTCATCAGAAAAACCACCATACCTCAGCAAGAAGACCATTCGGGGACAGCAATCTGTATGATCCCAATTTTATATCAACGATTTTTGCCTCTGGGTAAAGCTTTATGTAAGACTCAAGATTATCACAGGATAAGTCAGCAAGGCACTCCTCAGAGTCTATCAGCTTTGATGCATTATGTTTCATACAAAGCTTCAAGAAAATATATGGCCTCCCCTTGTCATGAGTCAATAATTGTTCCTGATCACTTTCCTTGTATCCAATAATATCATTCAATCTCTTCCAATCTTCTTCAGTGAGAATTCCTGGTTCATTTTCATCTTTGACTGGTTGACTAGTCCTGGGATAGTAGCAATCACATATGCATAAGGAAATATGCTGAGCTGATGAAAATAAGTGAATATAATTATCAGTATAAGGTAGACTTATTCACCATCCAAATGACCACCATGATTTTTTTTCACTTTGCTTCCTTAGAGAGAGTTCTGATCCTGCTGATTGCTCCACAAATTTATGGGCCAACATCCTGTTCAGAAATTATAGTAGTGCTTACTAATTATATGGAGGCAGAAAGTGAATCGATTATGGCGTAAAATCTTTCTAGCAGAAACATCAATTCATTATGTATCAATACATATACAAAATTACACAATTCAATCATGTGTAATTAAAAGTTACAAGTTAACAGAAGACACGAAACAAGCTACTTCCCGCACTCGCAAGACATGTTCTTCATTGGAAAAGAAAATTTTAAGAAAAAGAAGATAAAGAACAGGGGTGGGCACCTTGCAGAAAGAAACTGCACTCTTTACTGAAAGAGATGCTATTTTAGTACAGAAGCTAGATTCTTAGACTATTAAGATGCATTTTTGTTTTCCAATTCTGTTTAAATTTTCATTTGTTGATGAAGATTAGGTAGTGCCACATTCCGCAGAGACATCCCCTGTCAATGACGAATCTATTGTATATGTTGAAGTTCTAGCCCAAGAATAATAAAATCAGATTTCTGTCTCTGACCACAAGTACGGGACCATATAAGAAGCCACACTAAAGTAACCAAGGTGTACAAAAGAACTCCCAGGACCCCAACTATGAATTATTTAACCTGAACTCCAAGGACCCCAACTATGAATTATTTAACCTCGGAGACGGAGAGAGAAAAAAAATGACCCGTCATTGCTTATACCATAGTAAAGAAACTACAGCTTTCCATCAAATTCCAAAAATGCATATTAACACATACTTGTCAGAGATCCATCTAGTAATTGAGTCATTTATGTACCTCCACTGAAGAATGACTTCAATATCAAGTTCCCGGTCAAGTTCCTCTATCTCTTCGTTGTCGTCAACTACAGTACGGTCAAGATCTGATCTGAGCAGTGCGGCATAGAGGGAGATGTATTTCTTACGCAATCTAGTATATCGCAAGACTTGCTCCCATGGCATTTTTCCACTGGCATAAATAGGGAGAGATAAATATTAACTAGTTCAAAACACAAGCAAAGGAGAGTGTATAAAACTCACAGAACCCAGAATGAGCTATCACAGGAAGTCTCATAGAACAAATTGCAAGGGTTTATTTTCAACTTGAAAAACAAGAGCTCAGCTATAAACCTCATTGTTCTTTTTTTTGGGGAGGGGGGGGAGGAGAGGAGTCATTAGACCCCACTAGTTCATTTTTCATTAACTGGGGAATAAGAGTTAAAAAAACTCAGCAATCTACCTCGTAATGAACATAATGAACAACTAGCACCAAAAAGAAGCATAATTTTGAAGACAGATCACAACTTAATTCTGTAACACATTTAAGTTGTCTTCAACAAGATATGAAAATCTGCTTAAAATGAATTCCTGCTGGGCTGGAAATTACAAAGCAGATATATTGTTCAACATAAGTCTGCAGATGTCAAAATTTTGACCCTTGATCCATTCCAGAAACTCCAATGTATCTTCCAATTACAACCCCACCATGCTCAACAGTTTAGTAACTTCCTTTCCATCTTTTTTGTTGCCTGGTAATGTTTGAAATCTCAAGATTTTACTATTGTACTGAGCTCATCTAGAATCACAGTTCTGGAGTTTCACTTGATTATTAACCAAGTTTTATCCTTCAGCAAAGGAAATCATTACAGTCACAACAAGACGCAGTTTATAATATTTACACATTTAGATTACAACATCAGTATCATTATAATTAAGCATGCATGAACCTGGCTTTCTTCCTTTCGTCTGAAGTTGCTCTGCAGGCATACTTCCACCATGATCTTGGATCAGTCTTTAAAGAAACACGTGGTCGATAATGAGCATATTTTAATCTCTGATTGAAGGCTGTGAAATTATCAGCTAATTTCAACAAATCACGGTAACCATTCTGCCAGTGAATATAGAATAATTTAGTAAGGAGATGAAGGTCAGGATAAATATTTTAAGCAACTCAGTAGAGAGGTGAGAAAATCCATTTGCCAACCTTTGACAAGCAAAGGGTCACATCATCAAGTTTGACTTCAGCATTCTGAAGTGGTTGATCTTTGTTTGTGGAAGAATCTGGACGGTCTTTTGAATACTTGGCATTTCCACTCACTGGTTGCAAAACGTAAGAATGCTTCTGCAAATTACTCGCTGCAGGTTTTCCGTCCGTTGTACCAAACTTGAAAATCTGTAACAGATTAGGTAGGAGTTATAAATAAATGCAGGTAACAAGCATTCACCAAATCAAACATAAAATACCTGTTCCCACTCAGACGGTAGCAAATTCTCCCATGTTTTTTCGATATACCATGGACTGATATCAGAATCCAAATAAATAGCCATTCTTTCCAGTTCCACAGACTAAACGTTACAAAGAATCAGGTATTAATTGAGGAGTAAAGTAGTGGAAAATAAGCATAATAGTTTGTAAATGATCTTCAAAAAGGCCACCAACTAAAGGCAAACTATTAGACAAATGGGGCCTGCTGCTCCGACTTATGCTTTGACAACCAGCCTGACTATTTTATCTGAATAACAAACAGGAACCTTGCATATAGTATAGGACAATTTAACATCATCACTGCATCCACCATGAAAGTTCATATCATTAATATAAACATGTGCATCACAAATCATGCATTAACAGAAAAAGAATTGCACAAGCATATTTTCCAGAAATCATTCCAGCAGTTTTTATCAAAAAATCTCTTAAACATAAACCCAAATATCAAAACCATTTGAGATAATCAGCTAAACTGAAATAACTATACAAATTAAGACTTTCTTGAAATGGAATAGAATCCAACTACAACAATCAAGGAAGCCGACATAAAGAAGAGGACAAGACACAAGGCAACTATTACAGCAAACTGAAAAGGTCAAACCAACTACATCTTCTCGGCTATCAAACACTTGTCAAGGAAATGGATTTTGGGTCTTGATAATCCTAAACTCAACTATCAGTCAAAAATTCATACAAACTTCTGTGCCGTCAAATTGAAAATATCCAACGTTGCTTTGAACAATTGCATTGTATATACAAGCATATGAATCTCGGTAAGAGTAATAGACACATACAAATGTAACATATATCAATATATTAGTACGTATTTGATATAAATTTTCTGATAACAAAATTTTACTAATGAGATAAAAGAAACATTCCAGAAAAAATAAGTCAATCAAATCACAAAATAGAAAAACTCTATTCTAAGACATTACACTCCAAACATTAACAATGCCGCTCACAAAATTCTCCAAAGTTTGCTATTTTGACCTTCAGTTTCTCCCATACATCCTCAAGAGATTCTTCAACATCTTTGGAAACTCTCCTAACCAACAGAATGCATGGAATGTGACCCTCCATATAATCCACCCTCTTTTGCTGATACCATATTTCAAATCCAACAAATATATACTTCTACATGAACTTGGCAAGAAGGATTTGAATCTTATTTAATTGGTCAAATGAGTTTCTACCCTAGATAAGAGTATGCAGCAATAAATTCTATTAAGATATAACAACTGTTCATACATAGCTATGATTACTATAACTTAAATCTCTCATTATAATTAACCATTTCTGTTCTTCATTCTCTCCATTTATTTTATCTTTCCATCAGTTTTGATACTATTAGCCTTTTGTACTATTAGCAATACAAAAGATAAAACGGAGCATATGTGAACTTCATGTTTATAAGAGCATTCAGAGGACAATGCGCAAACTAAGAATACCAGCTCATCAGCCAAACAAATTTCATGTAAGATGAGTCTACTATAAGATAATATCAGCAAACAAAAGAATAACAAAAATAAGATCAAACTCAAAATAATTAATGAGAAAAAAGTAATCTCGTTATGCTTCATTAGGACACTGGGGAGTATTTGAACCTTCTGGATTCTCTCCAATGCACCTCCAGTTATAAAAGTCTCCTCCCCTTTATCATCAACTGTGAATGCTGAGAGTTTATCTAAGGTCACGCCAGCTGCAAATGGATGCCCTGGGTTACTGGAAAAATTGTTGCATGAGAGCCCAGTCAGAGATGGTAGAAGAAGGGGAACGGTGAACGTTGAGAAAGACACTAAGAGGGAGACGAAGCATCCAACAATTATGTACCTCTCAAGATCTTCATATCTGATATGAATATTTGATATGGAAAGCTTTAGATTCCCAATCACCGTATTGATTAAAGATCCAAGCCAAGACTTATTCTTAGGAAAAGAACAAACAAGCAGGGAAAAGGTGGTCAAATTATAGTTTAAATACTTCAAGAAAATGACTCAATTAACTATGCAGTTATATGGAAACATGATCAGTGTTTTTGTCAACAACTAAAACATATACATGACCAGATAACGAATATGTATCATACCGATCAATGTCAGCCTAAAAGGAAAAGGTTCAAGCAAGTGAAGCAACAATCAATTAAAAGGCCTAAAGCAGATTCTCCAAACATTTTGTTTAACCTTGATTTGGTAGCTTTTCATTAGAAATGTCTCCAGGGTTCTCAGCTGCTTCCATGGAGATGTTACTGTAAGTCAAGTTTTGCTAATCCCTTGCAATGTGTTAGGAGTGTATACATGTGTGTGTTTGCACAATGTGGCCTTGCAAAAGATGCAGATGGTTCGCAGTGCCAATGGTGATAATAAGATTAGTCTAAACAATTAATTTTTTATAACAAATAAAAACTTGTGAGTGGAATCAATTAGACATAAGGAGGGGAAACAAATACAGAGCTATTTCATTACCTTTCTTATGACTAGGTATTTTTGTCAACTTGTGGTGATTAATTAATCATAGGCAGAATCAGTAACATCTTACCATAATAACTTTTAAGTCTTTTTTGGATAGGATACTTGTATAAGAAAATTTTATTAGTGAAGAAAAATACAATTACAAGGGGAAGAGAAATCTCAAATACAAAGTAGAAAGCTAACTAAATGACACTGCTCCAATGTCTAATAGTATCAAGTACAGGGAAGGCTTTGATGTCATTTTGGTTTGAAACCCACCGGGCAACCCTAAATTCAATCCTCTCCTAAACCTCATCAAAAGATTCCTCGAAATTTTATGAAATCCTCCTATTCCTTTTCTAACCAAATAGACACAACACAGCAATGGGAAAATTGTTCCCCACAGCACTTGAGCCCTTTTGTCAATGAAGTTTCAGGTGTATGGAGAACAAATCAATAGCAAAATATTGTAACCCAGAACAGCTGCAGCTCTTTTATTACCCTACCCCAACCATTCTAACTTGATTAACTATCCAATAATAACCAATATATCTGATTTAAGTAGTTTGGCCCACTAAAATTCAATTAATTAAATCTAGGGCAGATGGGGAAAATTCAATCACTTTTCTTCCATTGGGGACATCTTCTGCGCAATAGGTAGGATGGAAACCTAAAATTAGATAAGAATTTTTTACAATGTTTCTCAGAAGATCCTTGTAATCAACCTTAACCTGAGCACAATATTATGTTCATGCATTGATATTTGTCCTACACAGTACTTGGCATGCATTAGTATTTCTGCTATATAATACTCAATGCACACTGTCTATGAATATACATTCTAGTTAAGAGCTAGAGTATGATATGGATATTCTATTAAGCATAATATTGTGATGTATTTATGTGGTATACTACATTTATTATGCACATGTATCATAATAGTCAGTAACTGCAAGAAATCCCCAAGTTAAGCTCTGAAAATATGGCACATACTAAAGCCCTACAATATCTTTAGTTTATAGTCATGAATCAGGTTATAGGTGCCACTAAAAGAAATTCAGGACATACCATTTCTGAATTCAGCTGTTGCTGACTCTCCAGCAGCTTCTTTTCCAGTTCCTGTTCAAAGAGACTTTAAATTTATAGAGTATAAACACTACAAAAATTGGTAAGAAAGAATCAAAAGCAATTCTTACTCGTATACGACTCTTCTTAACTTCTTGAACAGCATCCTCACTAGATCCCTCAATCATGGTTGCAGGCTCTGCTAATAAAAAAATGCGATCCAGGGAAACTAAGACGGGATCTTGCCCAAGCCTGCTCCATGGAACCTGTCATTGAGGGAGCAGAAGTATTAAAAATGAACATGAACAAAACCAGAAGACAAAAAAATACATACTATATCTGAAAATACTCTATAGTGTGTCCAGTTCATACAATTTTGCACTAATCATTGGCATACAGAAAAGATGCATCACTAAAATAAATACAGAAGGTGCAATAGAAAGTGACTATATCCAGTACCTACTACTCTATATGAAATTGATAGAAATTACTTAAGTCTCTAAATGCGACAAACGACTAGAGAGAATACGATCTACATCCCTACATCATCTTCCTCCCCTATTGCCCTTTTCCACCACTGGAGAAAAAGGCAGATTCCAAAGAAAACTATCAGATCCTCTTTCCCCAAATTCACTAACGAACAAAAAGATGAGTGGCACCATCAGCTGAACACATATAGACAGACACATAAAACAGAGTTACGTGGTCTAGGATATAACAAATGGATGTACCAGGGAATGTACATAAACATTTGCATAATATAGAAATCCATATACATACATAATATGTATGTTTATAAAATGTATACAAGTATGTGTCTTTCGCACATATGTGTGTTTGTCTGTTCATATATACAAATAAGTTCGATAATTGATAACGAATAACACCCAAATATTTTATTTGTATCATTATTAGACTATCAATATAATCAATCACATGTTACTACAAAAATATATCATGACATAGAGTTAAAAGATAACAAATTCATGTAAATTTCTTATTAACATTCACAACTAACCAACATATAAAATGTATAGATTAAAATATGAACTACTATACATACAATATTATAAGAAAACATATATTACAGATATATTTATTCCAATCAAAACATTTAACTTCAAACCGGAGTTTCTTATGTTCTCGAGCAATTTGTAAGACTCCAAAAACTAGTGGATTCTTTTCTAATAAAACCAAAGCTCTTTCGGGATGCAATCAGTAATGTAAATATGATAAATTTATACATTGTTATACACATGAATATTAATATACATGTATACATCAATACAGAAAAGGTTGGTATTATAGATGTATATAGAAGTATATATATTTCTAATAATAAATGTGCGTAATAAACACAACTTATACACATTTATCATTAATATTGCTATACATGTAGTAATATACAACACTATGTATGTTCATACATAGTGACATATATGTAAAGTATATTGTTATGCGCATTAATATTATGATATATGTACAGTGGCATACATGTATTTCTAAGTACAAATACATTGCAACAATATATTCTATGTTTCTTTAATAAGTCTAGTTAATTGAATGAATGAAGCAGAAGTTCAGGAAAAAAAATATATTACTAATCAAACTGAATAAATTAAATTTAGTATTCATTCAGCATATCATTTTGGTGTATGGAATTCTCGATTGATTAGAATCTTACTCTGATCTATCAGTTTTAAGTTTCCAAATAGACATCAGTATAAGATATATCTACTTTTCCAAAACATAATCCTTTTTTTATATAAGAAACAACATTTATATAAAAGTATATAAAAGAGAGCAATAACAGATGGATGAGAAATCCCCACACCAAAAACCTAATTACAAATACAGCTCCAATCTCTAATCATATCTCCATGGGGAGAGTCCTAAAATTTTTATGATTCAAAACCCACCAAGCAACTCTAAACTTAAATAAATCCCATAATTCCTCTTAAGATTCTCCTATTCCTTTTCAAGCACAAAGACCAACACAGAGCTGAAACAATTCTCCCCCAAAGAACTTTGCCCTTTTTTGCAGATTTAACTGCCGAGATTAGATGCAAATAACTCAATAATCATACGTGGAAAAGTATATTGAATGCCACGCTCATTTAGTCTAGAACCAAAGTCTGAGAGAGAGAGCAATGAAGAAAGACATGAATAAGATCTTCAAATTGATTTCTACATAAGATACCAGTTTGGTGATAAAAAGTTGTGTGGGAAGCAAGGAAGCATCGTTGTACTGCATCACAAGTGAGCAACTTCCCCAAAAGTCCGAAACCAGTAACCAAGAGAAGACCTGAACTTCTCAAGGCAAGGATGCCTTTCAAAACATGACCTATTTTTAAACTAAAAGATACCAATCCAAAACCTGCCAAAGGCTGGAAAAAGGGGGGGGGGGGGGGGGGGGGCTGATCTCCAATCTCTAAAGAGATCTGAAACAAGCAAGCACCTCAATTCTTTAAGCTTCTCAACCCAAGAAGCCACCCTAGGATTAATCTTATCCCAGCATTCTATAACGGGTTCTTCAATATCTTCAAAACTTCCCCAGTTCCTTTCCAACCGACCAAAAGACAATGGGAACAATGGCTCTCATAAGCACTGCCTCTGCATCCTCAAGATTAGATCTAAACATCCATTTAGGCACACCCAAAGAAGCCCTATTCAATCAGATCCTTGGACCACAGAAACTGCCTAAAGGAACAAATCAAAACCTCGCTTTTTTGCCCCCTCTGACTGCTAACTCCAAGTCCAACAATTGAAGGAAAGCTGGATAGGTGCAAATGAACTTCCATAGACTCCAGAATTTTGATCTAGTAGCCAAACCCACATCCCATCTATTTTTTTGCATGCCATACTTGCTAATAATAAACCTTCCACAGTTCCACAGATGGACCCGCTTTCTTTGCTGAAACTCCACCACCTCTTGCCTAAAGTGCCTTGTTTCTTTGACAAACATTGCCAGTGCCCAATCCTCGCACCTTTTAGGTCTAGAAATAACTCCCAAAGAATAGCAAGAATAAAGACTCTCTTGGTCCTTTTGAAGCAGATATTCAACATCATTGGATTATTTGATGATGCCACTGGTTTTGGTTTCGGCTTCATTGCTTTCATTGGCTTCCCTTTGGTTGGAAGGTATAACAGCAACAAGGTGAGAATGACAACCCCCGTCAACTCCATCCCATAAGAAGTATCGCATTAGTTCCTCAATAAAATCCACAACTCCTCTGGGGATCCTAAGGAGTGGCATAAAAATGTGCTGGTATAGCATTAATGACTGCCTAAATTAAAGTCAACCTGCCCACTGTGAGAAAAAAAAAAAAAAAAAATCCTTCCAGCTGATTTCAAAATGTTTTCTACAACTGGTTCCCAAAAAAGAAGACCCATTTCCCAAAAAACTACTATTTCATTACTTTAGATTTAAATAAAGAAAGAGCCATTTCCCAAAAAATACAAGCTATATAAATTAATGGATTACCCTGTTGGAGATTGTGTGTCTATTGATGTCAATAAAATGTCTAAAACTGATTTAATGTAACACCACACGAAACAAAATGTTTGAATAACAAACCACATAATCAACACAGGTGATAACATCTCGAACTAATGGAAGTAAAAGCATGACGTCTTTAGACGAGAAAAACCAGTAACTATGACAACAAACCTTAAGCTTCACTGATCCAAGAAACCCTGCCTTAACCTTCACAGGTAATTTCAATGCATTTAGTGCCTCTGGCTTCAGTTCCATATTGGTTAGTTCTACATCACCTGTTGAATATTCAAGCCGTTAAGTGCCAATAAAATAAAATAAAGAACCAATATTTGCTTCTTTTTTTATATAATAGTAGTAATAATTAATAATTTCTCAAATATGCATCATAAGCAGGTACGGAGGAAGTTTTCTTTTTCTGTAAGTAACAAAAAGAAACATGGTCAGTACACAAATAGATACATGTGAAATCTATTAGCATTAAACTCCACTCTCTAAGGATATCATTCACAAAGAAATCCTTAGAACTCTTTTGTATTTGAAATCCACATTGTTAACCTGATCTTCAAACTCTCCCAATCCAAGGACTCCTTGACATCCTCAAAGATACTCGTATTTCTTTCTAGTCGAATGAACCAACATAGTGCGTCAAAAATTATTCTCCAAATATCATTCCCTCTGTTGCTAAAACAATAGCCCAGATCCAAAAGATATAGACTCCTAAATGAACTTAGGACAACTCATGAAAAATCAAACTTCTGTAAAACTCTTCCCATCACTAGTAAGTAAAAGAGCAGTGGATAAAAAGGTGATCCTGATTCTGAAGAATTCTTACATAGAACACACCTGTTGTGAGAAATAGAAATGTAAGAACGTCTTCTTTGGACAATATCACACGTAAGAAACTTCTTAAGTAGCCAGGAACCCCCACCCCGATCAACCTCACCCCTTCTAACTGATCAAGCAGATTACAAACTTGATCAAGTTCTCTGTCTCTAAAATAACAGAATAAACTAAAGCTCCAATGCACTAGAATGTGAAAGAGGTTACAAAACCAACTCGGTGCATGATCAAACAATGAGATACAGGAAAGATAAGAAAGATTATACAGAGGTATAATTCTCCCTCCATTTAACTTTCCAAATCCTCATTTTATTCCCTCCTTTGAAAAGACTCAGACCTTTCTACGCACAAAAACTTTCCAAATAGATTCAAAGAAAGGAAACAAGAGTAAGGATGTTCAGAAGAAGGGTTTCAGTAAGGATTGAGAAGAAAATACATCAGGTGTGTCCCAACTCCCATATACACCTACTAACACCCTATTCATCCTCTAGAAGGTCTTTTAATCCTTCCCAATCCTCGAAAGATAACTGGAGGTCTCGCATTTCAGACTCTTTTAGATGGCGGAGAAGATGGAAATACAAGGAAATGAAGGAATGAGAGGAGTTAGGCAGTAAGGAAGTAATGGATTCTTGATGCCCAGAAGAGACGCTATAGTGAAGGGACAAAGTTAACATAGATTCATCACTCCATCACCCACCGAGGTATCCTCCCCAAAACATAAATTTCTTACCACTTCTGCCTTGGATATTAACCAATGATGAAAATATGGATAAACTCTAGAGATATGTTTCCATGGACTTCTAAAAGTGTACTAAAACAGCGAGCCTCACATTCCCCTTATCATTTTTTTGCTTTCAATAATCCTACAAAGCAAGGAGTCCTTCCGTTTTGAAAATACCACCACCACTTACCCAATAAAGCTTTGATTTTAAGACAGATAATCCCAATATGAAGACTTTCAACTTCTTTAGGGCAGGCAACTATTTCCCAAGGGACAAGCTGGCAATGGCTTTTCCTTTTTGCCATCTTCTCAGGAAATCCCTCATCTTCTTTTCCACAGGCTATTCCACTCAGCCCTGAATAAAGATAGGTAATGAATCGGAAGGAGCTTAAAACAGATTGAACCATTGTCAAATGGCCCCGTAAAGTTCTCTTCCAGCCAGCCAACTTCCTTAAAAATCTACTTAATACCGGTTCCTGGAAGGAGATCTTCAGGGGGTTCCACCCTAGGGGCCTCCAAACTGATCTAATGGGCCATTGCCCACAACACACCCGATCAAACTAGCAAAATAGCAGATTGTGCTCTCCTGTATATTAATGCCCAATAAAATGATTTTACCTAGGCTAACCCATAGGCCGACATGCAGCAAAACATTCCATAATCCCATATTTGTCTCATTTTCATTTAGGAAAAACAAGTATCATCTGTGGCAAATGGGAGATTCCAACCTTGTCCTTACCCACTACAAGTCCTCTTAAAATTGTTGGCTGAACTTGTCAATCAATCATCTTAATACATCAACTGAAACAATGAAAAGAACAGGAGAAAGCAGATCTGCTGCCTCAATCCTCTTAGGGCCCCATAGTTTATCCTTAACAATCTATAACAATGTAAAGTAATTATATGATGTATAACGAAAGGCAGTAGGTCCGTTTATATGTTTCTAGAATGTAACAAAATATAATCGAATCAGATACAGATGAAGTTAAAGAAATAAGGAAAAGGGAGAGGATAGGACCAAGTTGCACAAGTACCTCATCTAAATGCCAGAGCTAGAGAGAAGTGTCATTTTGGGATCAAGATGATGTTAAGGAGTGGGTCTGATTTGACCATTTTGGGAATGTTATGATTTGTGAACAAGTATGGTCACTATCAAAATCAAGCCTACCGTACAACGTTCTACAGTTTCAGTTGTTCATCAATGGTATAGCACAAATAGATCATGATGTTGCCAAACTGGAGAGTAAAATGAAGTTAATAACTGCTTACAATAGAAAGGAACTAAGCACATCAAAAATAATTTCTCAAAAATGAATCTGCTAGGTCGAGAAAATATATATTTGTAATTCGTAAACAAGCTTGGGTGTAGACCATAGCAACTCTCATTGAACCCAACCTGATGTTAATAACTTATCAAGATTAAGAGAGTGCAAAAAAAAGAGCAATCCAAAACACAATCATCTGAACCAGACTCCTTGATGTCCAGTAAATTCTAAATCAATTTAAAAAGAAACTAGAGCTTTTTTTTTCCCCTAAGAAACAACATATTTCATTAGGAAAGAATGATTTATAACAAAGGGACTAATGACCCCCAAACGGTGATAAAATCCTAGGTATAGATAGAACTGCATTCTCTGGTTTCATCTGAAACCAAAACAAAAAAGGAAGCCAAAAAAGTCGATAATTCTTTATGATTCGGGTCCCACAGAGCATAACATATCTCCCACCTTTAAAGATTCTTAACAATGATCAAAGATGCACCTATTCATTTCTAGCCCCTGTACAACACTTCACCCTTTTCGCATTTGAAACTACCAAGAATAGACATAGACAAATCACTAACTAAAACACTGTATGCCTTCATTCAAAACTTCATGACATGATCCAGGAGAGAAAAGGACCACGTAGAAAGACGTGATAAAGGTCATCAGACGAATTCATACATGAGAAACACCAGTTTTTGGAAAGAAGAATGTGTGGAACAGCTCACAGAAAAAAAAAATAATAGTAATTCAACAGACAAAAACCAAATGCACTATATATAAGTGGAAAACAACGAAAGCAGAAAACTAGCTCAGCTTGGCAAATGGAGTAGCAAATGCGGAGTAAAGAGTGAAAAAAAGCAGCAGTTAAGAGAGAGAAATGATGACCTTGCCAGACACTGATCTTAAGGGCTTCCTTATTGAGTCCTCGGACATAGTTCCCTAAATATCTCTGCAACAGATACGCAACCTGATCCTCCAACATCTTTTAAATTTCCCAAATTGTCTCGGCTCCAAAATCAAGTGAGTATAATCACATCCAATATATGAACTCTAAACCTATACAATGATCGTCTTGTATGTAAGAATACCAGTAAGGTGTGTGTGTAACAGTGTGAGTGACAGTAGAGACTCACTCCCAATTCCTATTCCTGTAGTTGTAAACAACCAAGGCGGTGTGGGAGAGAGAGAGAGAGAGGAGAGAGATAAAGATCCTGAAGTTTCTATGCTCTTGAATAAGGAACCCACGTTGTTGCAATTTTATTAAGAAGGCATATTGTTGAAAATTAGACATTGTGAATTGTGTAATTTTTATTTTACAGTGAGAGTAGCGCACAAGAAAGATGAGACACGTGTTCAGATATTTTTTGGATTTCATTAATTTTTACTTGTTTCTATTTGCACCACTTAAATAATTAAATAAAATAAAATACAAAATGACGTATTTATCATTTTATTACTTATTTGCACTACCATTATTACTTATTGCACCACAAAATAAAATTAAAACAATAGAAAATTTATTATTTTACCTATGAAAAATATAAAGGGAGTTTCTAAATGCACTACTAAAATTACTCTTTGCACTACACTTACTCTATGCACCACTATTTTTACTCTTTGCACCACACACATTTACATTACTACCCCTCACTCCAAAAATATTTGTTTTACATGAAAAAAAAACAAAAAAAAATATGTTCGGAAACAAAATTTCGAACAAGTTCGTCTTGTTCGAAAATATTAATTCGAACAACTCATACTTAGAAAAAAAAAGTTGGTTCGAAAATTAAAGTTTGAACAACCCTCATTTGTTCGGAAACTAAAGTTCGAACAACCCTCATTTGTTCGGAAACTAAAGTTTGAACGACACTTAGAAAATTTCAGGATACAAAGGTGTTAGAAATTATTTTCCGAACAAACTATGTTCAAAAATTAAAGTTCGAACCACTACAATATTTTCGAAAAATTGAATTCGAACACATTGAACTCCGTTTTTTCTCCAAGTGTTGTTCGAAAAATGGAGTTCGAACCACTCCAAAATGTTCGAAATTTTCAGTTCGAACATATCGCGATCTGAACAAAAAAAACATCCACAACACTTTCTAAACTCGATTATTTTCGATCAATACACTCATACTAACATCTAATACTTCTAATAAACTATTAGAAGTTGATGAATACTTCGATTAATTTATTTTCTTTTTAAAAAAAATTTAGTTTTGAATTTGTGGTGCATTGAGTAATTTTAGTAGTATGAACAAGTAATAAAAGGGTATTGAAGTAATTTCATAATTATTTTATTTTTTCTTTTTTATTTTGTGGTGCAAAGAGTAAATTTAGTGGTGCAAATAGAAACTCCCAAATATAAAATCAGAAGACCTAAACAAAAAAAAAGCTAACGATTATAGAACAAAATTTCAACTCAAGAACCTAGCTTCTAGTTGTGCAATTGTGGTGGCAAAAAATCAAGAAATATACAATGCGGAATGAAAATGAAGAAGAACAAAGTAATGTAAGTCATTTTGGTTGGTTTGTACCGATTGAATTCACAGTTCTCGCAGATTTTTTAAGCATGTTATCGCGTTTCGTTCAAGACTTACAGTCCGAACAATCTTCACAGTGTTCGAACACAAAGTTCGAACATATTGAGCATGTTCAAACTTTGAAAATCGAACCAACCTTCAAATTTTTTGATGAAACTAATGTTCGAACTATATTGTCCGAACATAGTAAAGGAGTTCGACACTATGCCATGTGTCTGTTGAGCCCACCTCATTGCATAAGGCTATCTGACACGATAATCGGCATTTTGTTGTGATTTGCCAATAGTCAGGAAATGCTTATAAATCCAAGTCTGTTTCAATTAACAACACATTAAGAAAACAACACATTTAGTGAATAAAAAATGATAAAAAAAAAACACATTTTTCATTTACCTCCAACAGTGTCAAGAAACCAGCCATCTGTCTACACCCAACCTGAGAGGCCACTCCCAACTGTCTGTACATAAATGATAAGGCCGTTACACCCTACGCATAACCCCAAAACTCTTCAGGGTCCTCAAACAATCGGAGATAGTTGCAGGTGATCCGATCGCCCGTCTTATCAGTGAAAAGTATACAACCTAAAGTGTACACCAAAAATGCCCTTGCCGCGTACACTGCCTCAAAATCATTCTCACTGGAAGCCAACTCACTAAACCTACTGTGCAGCCACTTTAATTTGATATAGTTGCCCCAGTCACTCACCTCTTCAGCCGACACTCTCAGCAAGCGACGTATCATATGTTGCCTACCAGCAACATCCTTCGCAACAAACTCAACTGGTCTACTCTCAATGCTAAGACCTGTCAAGCAATATATATCCTCCAGTGTAATGCTCATCTCACCAAATGGAAGGTGAAATGAATTAGTTTCGGGATGCCAGCGCTCCACAAATGCCGAGATAAGATTCCTATTAGGGGCTCTGTATGTTAATCTTCTCAGCCTCAATAAAACGGACTGCTTTACTAAGAACTTCCATGTGTCGGAATCGCCTGCGGCTAGCCACTTCAGTAGTTTAGCAGTTAGGCGATGGCATTTCAATACTTCTCGTTCTTCACCCCTCCATATTGCAGCTGCAACGTGTGTTTTAAAGCTGCGCAACACTGATATATTTGTAGGGCCCTCTGGGGAATTTACCTCTTAAGATCTCATCATCATCCTCCTCGTTATTCCCATCACCCTCATTACCCGCCGCCTCTTCGTCATGCATTTGATTCCTCATCTGTTCTTCGGCTATCCGTGCATCATGTTCTGCTTGATACCGCTCATGTGCTCCTTGTCGCCTCGTGGATGTGGTTGGTCTCCTCCTATATTGAACATCTGCACAAAAACACCCAAGTCAGATCCCTGTTTGAACTTGAAAAATCGAACTGGAAAAAACAAGTTCGAATAGTATAAACCGAACATATATTATATGTTCGAACTCAATAGTTCGAACAACACTTTAACAAAATTTAATTTTCAAGGTGTTCGAACTCAAGAGTTCGAACATAAACATCATGTTAACAAAATTTGAATTTGAATGTGTTTGAACTCATGATGTTTATGTTCGAACTCTTGAGTTCGAACACCTTGAAACTCAAATTTTATTGAAGTGTTGTTCAAACTATTGAGTTCGAACACAAGCTACAAGTTTGAATTATACAGTTCGAATGAAACGCGTAACGGGAAAAAAAACCAAATCAACAACTCGCTCAAAATCTCATTTTTTTGCCCACAATCAACTCAAACTAACATCCAATCATTCTAATAACATATCATAGCATCTTAAACTATTGGAAAACTTGATTTAAACAATCCCCAACTATTTTTTTTCGTATAAAACGTAATGAAATAAAATGAAATAAAACATACAAAATTGAACGGGTAACTCACCAAATTGTTCCATGAATGTTATTTCGAAGTTGTCGGGCAATGCCGAACAATTTTCTTCGCCTCGAATTCGAACAATTGATGGGTTGAAATGGGTGAAAAATTTTTTGACTGCCTTTTTTTTAACTATTTTGAAAGAGGTTCAATTTTTTTTTACGTTTTTTATTTTTTTTAAACTGATTAGTTTTTAATTTTATTCTGATTTTAAGGTTATTTTGTAAAAAACATATTTTAGATGGGAGGGTATTATTGTCAATATTGGTGGTGCAAAGAGTAAAAGTAGTGGTGCAAATAGAAACTCTAATTTTTTTTAGTTTGAGACGAGTGTTGAGTTTGCACAACGTAACGTAACTGATTTATATCACGGGAGTTTCTATTTGCACAACCATTTTTACTCTTTGCACCACACATTATTTTTCATTTTCTTTTATTAGTTATAAATTTACGTAAAAGCCTTTACTAATAAACAAAAAAATAAAGGGAGTTTCTAAATGCACCACCGATTTTACTATTTGCACCACAAAAGAAAAAATGAAAAAATAAAATAATTTTGAAATTACTTAAATACCCTTTAATAAAATTAAGTCTGAACACATCCAAGGTGTTCGAATGTCAAAGTTCGAACACAAGGAGGATGTTCGAACTTCAATTTTCGAACCATCTCCATATTTTTCTAAGTATAGGAGTCGTTCGAATTAATATTGTTAACAACTTGAACTTGTTCGAAATAATTTTTCCGAACAAGTTTTTTATTTTGTTTTAAAGTTGTGTTCGAAAATTGAAGTTCGAACATAGTGAGGATGTTCGAACTTCAATTTTCAAACCAGCTCCATATTTTTCAAAGCAAGTGTCGTTCGAATTAATATTCTCGAACAAATTGGATGTGTTCGAAATTGTGTTTCCGAACATAATTTTTTAGATTGAAGGGTATTAATGTAAATGTACGTGGTGCAAAGAGTAAAAATAATGGTGCATGGAGTAAGTGCAGTGCAAAGAGTAATTTTAGTGGTGTGTTTAGAAACTCCCATAAATAAATTCGCGTTCCGTTCGAAGTCGTCTATTCGAACTTTCTGAATATGTTCAAAATCTTGTGTTCAAACATGATGGATATGTTCAAAATCGCGTGTTCGAACGGTACTTAAAAGAAATTCATGGAGTCCGTTCGAAAATGAATTTTCAAAAATTCATTTTCGAACGAGACTTATTTTAAAAATCATGCCCGTTCGAAAATGGAAATTCGAACAAACATGGTGAGTTTGAAGTTTTCACTACAAAAAAATCGCGTTTTAGCGACGGATTTAACGACGAGATAAAATCTGTCGCTAGATTAACGACAAATTAACGACGGATTGTGAACGAGACGTTTAACGACGGATTTTTTCGTCTTTAACGTAACGACAGAAAAAATCCTTCGTTAAAAATTGAATTTAATATTTTTAATTTTATTTTTTTAATATAACGACGGACTAACGATGGATTTTTCCGTCGTTACGTTAAAGACGGAAAAATCAGTCGTTAGAAATTAATTTTATTAATTTTTCATTTTTTTAATATTTTTTTAAATTTAACGACGGACTAGCGACGGAATAATTCCATCATTATTTTTTTTTATTTTTTTTTCCTTTTTTTTATTTTTTTTAATTTTTAATTTCCCAATTAATAATTAATTTACGAATTTGAAATTAATTTTTTTAAAATTTTGATTTTTTATTTATTTTATTTTTCAGATTTATTTTTTTTTATTTTTTTTAATATTTTATATTATTTTTTAATTTTATTAATATTTTATATTATTTTTTAATTTTTTAATATTTATATTATTTTTTAATATTTATATTATTTTTTATTATTTTTTTATTTTTCAATTATGAATATGAATTTTTTTTAAGTTAGCGACGGATAAATTCCGTTGTTAACATTTTTCCGTCGTTAAATTTGTCGTTAAAATGATTTTACGACGAGAGGTTTAACGACGGATTGGATCCGTCGTTAATCCATCGTTAAATTGATTTAACGACTGATGTTTAACGATGGAAAAATCCGTCGCTAAAACGCGATTTTTTTGTAGTGTTTATTTTGAACTGCGCTTGATTTTTTTTCTTTTTAAGTAAAGGACATTTAAGTAACTTCAAAATTATTTTATTTTTTCTTTTTTTCTTTTGTTGTGCAAATAGTAGTTTTAGTTGTGTAAATAGAAACTCCCAAAAAATAGTTAATAAAATTATTAACTTTGCAGCTCAAATACCAAATCAAGCTGGGACGGTGATATAAAGGTGTTTCTAAATGCCCCACCAAATTTACTTTACAAACCACATTTACTTTTCACACCACAAAAATTATTATTTTTTTTCATTTTTGCTTTACACATCACACAAAAAGATCATTATATCATTCCATTTAAAAAAATTAAAATTTAGAATTTAAGTTAAATTTATAACAAAAATAAAATAGATACCCAAAATTCTACATCTCTCGTCTCTCTCCCTTATACTCTCGGTCGCAAACAACAAATTGAACGTGAAGAACAGGGAGAAAAATCGAAGCATACTCAAGAAATATCGAACTTCAATCTTCGAATTACTCAAAAACCTCGTGAACTATGGAGCCAATGGAACGAGTTTGTAAGTATTTTCATTCTCTTCCCTTCATGTTATCAGGGTTTTAGATAAATTTTTAATTTTATGTGAATTTTGTGTTAATTTGTCAGTTTAAATTTCTATAATATGTTTCAAAGATGAAATATAATGAATTTTAGGATGACTTAGTTTGAACCGTAATCTCCATATTTGTCCTCCAGATGTGGTTCATGAATCGAGCTATTCAATCTTTGTAATTGAGCTGTTCTTTTTTTGAATTGTAGGTTGTAGGTTCATAAACAAGTTCTTGAATATGAATGGTGTGGTTCATTAACATGTTTTTGAATATGCGACTAGTGCATTTATTCAAATTCCATAATCTCAGTAGCATTTGATGTTTTAGGTAGATCATAAATAAGTTTTTGAATAGAAATACTGTGATTCTAAAACACGTTTTTGAATCGGCTTTAGGTGGTTCATAAAGATGTTGTTGAATGTGATTCATAAGTATATTTTTGAACTGACATAAGAAGGTTCATAAACATGTTTTTGGACTTTAAGAAAGTGTTTCATAAACATATTTTTGAACGGGACGAGATTCATAAACATGTGTTTGAATGGAATGCATAAACATGTTTTTGAACTGACAGAAGGTGGTTGATAAACATGTTTTTGAACAATGTTGTTCTGTCTTGGTGAATTTTTTTTTATTGTTAGAATTGTACTTAACTTATAAATATTTGATATGATTCTCGGAGGAGACCCACAACGTCTGCAAGGAGACAAAATATCCTTGAACGTAATGAAACAGAACAAGTTGTACGAGAAGAGTTGGATTATCTACAACCGGTGGTCACACAATGGAGAGCTCGGGGTTAAACGTTTTCAATAGACCAAGCAATGCATCAAGTGGAAGAAGCATTTGAGTATTTATCTCTTCAGGTGCAATCTAGGGTGCCTATTTAAACGATGATATGATGTGTTTTTTTAATGTTATTAGATATTATGTCATGTTTTAACATGTTTGATATATTAGCACTGTTTTGGGGCTATTTTGATATTATATCATGTTTTAACATTTTTGATATATTAGCAGTGTTATAGGGCTATTATTGTGTTTTATAGTTGTGTGTAATCAAAACATGTTGCTGTTTAATCAAATACTAATAGTCAATTACAATGCAATGAATTTGTTCAAGTAATCAAATATAAATACTACATTACTTTTCATCGAATGTTGTGACAAAATTTTCCCACCCAATTGCGCAATCACTTCGGTTATTTCTCCACTGAAGTGTAATAGGAGAAATGGGTGACCAGAACTTAAACAAACCTGAAATTGAATAAATAAAATAATAATTAGTATAATGCATAGGGGTTAGACAAATCTAAAGAAGTTGAATCATAAATATGTTTATGAACCTAAAGAATGTGGATCATAAACATGATTGTGAATCTAAAGAAGGTGGATAATAAACGTGTTGTTGAACCTAAAGAAGGAGGATCATAAACATGTTTGGAACCTATTATTAGGTATTCGGAAACATGTGTTGAACTTCCTTCACAATATTCAAACTGTTATTTCTGAACGTCTTTCGACGATTTAAATATCCAAGCACGATGGAACTCACGAAATAACAAATAAAATCGGTGGAAATCACTTACATTACTTGTTTCTTCATCATTTCCACCCTCCATGGTTGATTTAAATCCAATGTGCTCAAATTCAAAGTTTGTAAAACCCTATCTATACAATTTCTCTCGAACTGATTTCTCAAATTAAATGTTGGATGTTGGAATGAAAATAAAATCATTTTATTTTTGTATTTTTTATTTAATATATCATTTTATTTTTGTGGTGTGTAAAGTAAAAATTGTAGTGTATTGAAGTAAAAAAAGGGTATTTTAGTAATCTCAAAATTAATTATCTCTACATTTTCTTTTGTGGTGTGTAAAGTAAATTTGGTGGGGCATTTGAAAACACCCATTTTTATTTGCATGAAACCATTTAATTTGTTCAATATTGGTATTACTTGGGTGGAAGATTGGGTGGCCGCTCATAACTGATCTGGATGCTCTTATTTTTCGTGTTCTTAAAGAAAAAATAATTCCAAATTTCAATTGGACACCCTGAGTGGTGTACCATAATTTTGGCACATAATTCCGGTCCCGTCACTCCCATATCAAAAGTTATATATCTATTTTTTTAATATTAATCCCCTTCAAATTACTCACTATAACATATGGTACATTCATAATTTTTTGAAGTCCCACCATTATATCACTCATTTAATAATATATATATATATATATATTAATTTTATATATAATATAACTAATTCTTATTTAGATATAATAGTATCAAAGCTATCATTAAAACTTTTTTTAAATCGAGAAGTATCCTAAAAATGTCAACACATTGAAATAGATAAATAAAATATAATCGAATTCAAAATAGAAAAAAAATAATTAAACACATTGAAATTGAGAATACCCCCAAATACCAAATCTGAGTCCTATATTTTAAATAACAGTGTTTTTTTTTCAATCAACTGTGTAATCCAAAATGTCAAAAACAACCAATAAAATAAATTGAATAATTAAAGAAAACAAAATAAAATAAAATAAAAGGAGATAGTGGAATGACAGACATGCCCCCACATTTCTGATAAAAAGAGAGCAAATAGTGGTAGATGCAACAGAAATGGGTTTTAACTTGGGAGAAAAATTAAAGTAAAAAAGTTTGAGATAGTTGTCAAAGTTTGATAATTCATCCTTTTTCTAGCAAAGAGTATATATTCTTACTAAACTGAGTTGAAAGTCAACTTCAATCCTCCAATTTTTATCTTGATTATATGGCAAATTTTTTAATAGTGAAAAAACATGACAATTGAGGGTGATTTTTTTACAACAAATCAATCATCACAGTTTGAATTTTTTGAAGAAACAACAACTCTCTAAGAATTTTAAAGTAAGTGTGGTTTTTTTTTAACATCTACTTGAATTTGAAGATTTTTTTTAAGTAGTATATGTATTTAGTTGTGAATTTGTTATATTAATTTCATATATTTTATGTTGATAGATGTAGAAGTTGAAAGATCCTTATTTTTGTAAATTTTAAAGAATATATATTCTTTAATAACAGTTTTTAATTGTATTGAAATTGGGGTTTTTTTTATAATTTTTAAAGAATATATGTGCATCGAATTTGTGAGTCTCGAATTCACATAAATTCGTGTCAATATTCACACGAAAAACTTCAATTTGTGTCAATATTTACACGAAATGCTTCAATTCGTGTAACTATTTACACGAAAAGCTTAAATTCATGTAAATATTGACATGAATTAATTTAGTGAGATTCATAATTGGGAGTTTCTATTTGCACCCCCAATTTTACTCTTTGCACCATAGCTTCTCCTTGCACCCTCTTTTTTACTCTTTTCACCCCTAAAATGGACTATATTGCCCTTACATATAAAATATGTTTTTTACTTAAAAAAATTTAAATCTGAAAATAAAAAACATTAAATTAGTTAAAAAAAACTTAAAACTCTGAAAATTAAAACGGTGAAAAAAAACGACGCGCAACTTTCAACGCGGAGAGTTCGAAATCGAGTCGAATCCAAATGTTCGACGTTGCACGGAGATTTGGTCGAAGCCCGTGAAGTTCGAAGCTACTTCCATAGATTGATTTGGTGAGTTTCATGTTCCATTTTTGTTACTTTATACATTTTATTCAATAACATTAAAAATTATTGGGTCGTTGTTGAAATTCAGTTTTCTAATAGTTTAAGATGCTAGGATAGGTTACTAGAGTGATTACATGCTAATGTGAGTTGATTGTAGTAAAAAATCGAGCTTTCTATGGCGTGTTGGTGATTTAATTTTGCTCTGCTGCGCATTTTGTTCGGTCTGTATAACTCGAATTTTGTGAGTATGTTCGAACTTGAGAAGCCGATCATAACTGACATGTTCGAGCTCCAAAGGCCGAGCATTACTTAGCAAAAAAATTTAAAGCATGCAGTTCGGTCTTCAGAGTTCGAACTCAGTGTATTTGTTCGGCCTTTGGAGTTCGAACTCCTCAGTTATGATCGACTTCTGAATACCGAACAGAAGGAAAATTATTCCCAACTTCAGGTTGGCTTCTCAAGTTCGAACTTAGATATTTTGCTCAGTTTTTGAAGGTTGAGCTTGACTTGAAATTTTGTGTAGCTGCAAGATATAGTAGGTGGAGACCAACCGCATCTGCGAGACGGCGATCAGCACAGGAACGGTGGCAAGCAGAAGCTGACGAACAAGCCGAACAACAGAGGAATCAAATGCATTACGAAGAGACGGCGGGTAATGAGGAGGGGGTGACATGCCAAGTGAGGAGGAGGGTGCAAACAATGAGGGTAATGATGATAAGATACTAAGAGGGCCATTCCCTGGAGATCCTACAAATACGTCTGTGATGCGGAGCTTCAAGACACACGTTGCAGCGGCGATATGGAGGGGTGAAGAAAGGGAAGTATTGAAGTACTGCGAAGCATCAAGACACACATTGCATTCATCAACGCTCGTTCACGATCTGTCACAATCACACTAGGTAATGTGTTCTGGTCCATCAGCCCTTTAAGAACAGTGAGCACCCAAATGTAGTTATCCTCCTTCTCAGCCTCCAGGTAGGCGCATGCAACAGAGAACGACATGCTTGTTGAGGTAACACCGACTATTTCGAACAAAGGTAATCTGTATTTGTTCGTCTTATACGTACAGTCCATCAATAACACTTCAGGAAAAGCTCTAAGAAGCTTCACGCTTGTCGGGTGCGCGTAGAACATATCCTTCACGGTGTCAGTCTGTGGACACCGCCTTGTATACTGGTAATAACCATGTTCCTCCAGTTTACCCAATAGATACTGCATTTGGGATCGATCAGCATGCTCGACATACTTCTTTCTACTACGCACATTATAAATTGTTTTTATTGTGGACTTGTTGTTAGGAAAGCTTCTTTGTATTGCGGCCAATATTTCCTTCGGTCGAGTATGTGAACTCGACAAGGTAGCCACCAACTTCTCCTCATCCGATGTCAGGCGACCGGCATATGCATGCCCTTCCAAATATTGTGCTTGTGGATGATTGTGAACCCCACAAACAACTTCTAACATCCATTGATTACACTCTATGAGGTATTGCCTCTTCAAACGAAACGGACATCCAATTCTCTTCGACCCAGTCTCTCTTGAGCTCGTTCTGGAATTCTTTCTTTCTTTCTCTTCATCCGAAACCTCATCATCATTTAAATTTTGTTGTATGTAATCACGTTCCGTTAGAGGCCTCTTCTTAATCACATGGGGATACCCACCTCGTTCACATGACAATACCAATTGGTGATTCCTAGTATCACTTCCAGCATCTGAGTGTCGCACAATAACGATAATACCAATTGGAATAGCTCTCTCACGAACCCAACTGATCAAATCCTCACGAGAATCAAACCATTCCATAGTTTGGAATATGTCTGTAAAAATCAGGAACCAACTCTGTATTGATTGGGCCCATAACACTGATCTGAGTTTGATCTTATTCAAAATTAAATCAATATTAGTTGCTGCTGGAGAACACATGTTCGAAAATAACAATTCGATCTAAATGGACAAGTTCGAACTTCAAAGTTGGAACAACCTTATCTAGTTCGAACAAATCAGTTCAAACATCTACTTGTTGTTTGACTTTAAAAATTCGAACATAGTGTTTATGTTCGAGCTTCGTTGTCCGAACACATTGAATATTGTTCAAACTGTAAAACCCGAACAAAACGCGAAAACAGGTCTACAAAAATTGTGAAATCTCGAAATTCAATCGGTACAAACTAAACAAAATGACTTACATTGCTTTGTTCATCTTCATTTTCATTCTGCATTGTCTCTCTTTTCATTTTTGTCACAATAATGGCACAACTACAAACTAGGTTATTGAGTACAAATTGTGTTCAATAATGTAACTTTCTTTTTGGGGTTCAAATCGGATAATTTTCTCTTTTCACAGATTTATTCATATATTTTATATTGTTTAAATTTTTATTTTTATTTTTTAATTTTATTTTGGGGTGCATTGAGTAAAAGTAATGGTACAAGGAAGTAATTAAAGGGTAATTTAGTCAATTCATAATTATTTGTAAGGCGTCACACTCTTACCCTTAAGTGGAATTTTGTTCAGGATATAGTTGGCTGTCAACACAGCATCCCCCCACAAGTTCTATGGTAATCCCGAACTTATCAACAAAGCATTCATCATCTCCTTAAGAGTTCGGTTCTTGCGTTCAGCAACACCATTAGATTGTGGTGAATAGGGAGCCATAGTTTGATGAATTATACCCGCCTCTGCGCATAACTCTTCAAACGGGGTAACATACTCTCCACCTCTATCACTTCGAATTGCTTTAATTGGACAACTTAGTTGATTTTCAGCTTCATTTTTTAAGTTCTTAAAAGCTTCAATCACCTCATCTTTACTTCTTAAAAGATAAAGATAACAATATTTTGTGCAATCGTTAATAAAAGTAATAAAGTACTTTTTACCGCCGTTTGCACAAACTTTAAGTCACACACGTCTGTGTGAATTAGCTCTAGAGGTTTACTGCTCCGTTCAACCGATTGAAATGGTAAGTTAGCCAATTTAGCTTCGACACAAACTTCACATTTGTTTTGTGTATTAAATTGGTTCACTTTTAGCAAATCTAAATTTACTAAACGTTTTATCGCATTTAGATTAACGTGTCCTAATCTACAATGCCATAAATCCGAGCACTCAACAAGCAAGTAAATAGAAGAATTAACTTTATTAGCATTTTCTTTTGCAACACGGCGCATAGCCATTACATTCATTTTGAAAAGTCAACTGGCGAGATAGCCCCGACCAAAGAACCTTCCGTACTTGCTTAAAATAAACTTTTCAGACTCAAACACTAGTCTAAAACCATGATTGACTAACAGTAAGCCCGAAACCAGATTTTTGCGGATGTCCGGAACATGCAACACATCCTTCAAAGTTAGCTCTTGGCCTGAAGTCATCTTCAAAACCACATTGCCCACACCAACCACTTCAGACGAGGCTTGGTTCCCCATGTGCAACTTTCTACCTTCAACAGCTTTGTAGGTAGCAAACGAGCTCTTGTCCGAGCAAACGTGACAAGTAGCCTTGGTGTCGATGAACCATTCTCTCGGGTTGTCCACGTGATTCGCTTCGAACACAACGGCATCCAAATCATCATCATCCCAATCATCTTGATAGGTCTTGCCTTTGCCTTTGTTGTTATGTTCCACCAAATGCGCACCATAGTTAGTACGTTTCTTCTTTGGAGCCGTGCAATGTTTGGACATGTGCCACGGCTTATCACAATTGAAGCAATTGTCGTTGAACTTCGTCATTGGCTTCTTCCCTTTGTCAACTTGACCCGGGCGCTTCCTTTTGTTGCTATTTGATGGTCCATCACGTTCCATCAAGTTAGCCTTGGCCTCGATCGGGACTCGTGGTCTCGGATCCGCCTTTCGGTTATCGGCTTCAATTCGAAGCTTAACAACAAGGTCTTCAAGAGTCATCTCCTTTCGTTTGTGTTTGAGATAGCTATTGAAGTCCTTCCAACACAGTGGCAACTTCTCAATCACCGCAACAACAGTGAAAGAGTCGGGAAGGACCATCCCTTCAGCATGAACGTCATGCACAATGAGCTGAAGCTCTTGCACTTGATCCATCACTGACCGGGTGTCCACCATTTTATAATCAAGGAACTTTGCTACCACGAACTTCTTAGTTACGGCATCCTCAGTTTTGTACTTCTTTTCTAGAGCATCCCACAATTCCCTAGCACTAGTTACATTCCCATAAACAGAATAAATACTATCTACTAAACCATTCAGAATGTAATTTTTACAAAAGAAATCGCCATTGATCCACTGGTCGTATGTCATTTGTTTGTTGACGTCCGGCTCATTTTCCTCGACCACAGGAGCCTTCTCTTTGATGTATCCAGCAACTCCCAGCGTGGTTAGGTAGAAGAGCATCTTCTGCTACCACCTCTTGAAGTCCAATCCGGAGAACTTCTCCGGCTTCTCAGCTTGGCCATGGGGAATGGTCCGTGGAGCAATGGTGTTGGATGATAACGCCATTCCAGCAAAGGTAGTTGATTGTTTTTAGTCTTATATTTGTCTTGCGATTGTTGAACGTGTATTACACTTTGACTGGAATTGTTTAACTGAAGTACAATCAAAGAAGGAGTAGAAGTAGAACAATTACAATAAACTGGAAATGAACAAAGTAAATTAGAGACTGGAACCGATGTGCAGATTTCGGCAAGCCGAGTCGAGGGGACCTTTCTCCGCAAGACAAATACGCCCCGGCTAGTGCTCACGGTTTGGCGATTGTCTTTCAAAGATGAAACGGCTTCGTTCTTCCGGCAGTAGCACCACAAGTCAGGTAAGGCTCCGGCGAACTAGACAACGTCGAGAAGTGGAAGCTGTGACTCGAAGGAACTCGTATGCAACAATATGAAGATATGTTTGTTTATGCAGAATGTAGCGTTTTGATCCATGCAGGATGTCCTATTTATAGGCATATCTCCACTGCAGGGGACAGCTAGGGTTTGAGGGCATTCAAACCAGGTGTTGTAACCCCCCTGGAGTTACAGCTCTGCCATTAAGCCCTCCAGGAGTTACCTTCTGCAGATCTCGATAGGTGTCCCATGTCGGCTCGGATCCCAAAACGTGTCCAAGGCAGCTGCAAACTTTGACTCCCGACAGAAGTTACTTTTGGTTACTGTCCAGCCCACTAACTCCACCAGCCCCAGATGACAAGCCGAGTCGAGACGAGACGAGGCGAGCACGGGCACCGGGCACGGGCGGGCGCGGGCGTGTGTGCGCGTGTAGGCTTATGTCCCACATCCTTGTGCACTTAATTACTTCACTTAAGTGTTAATACACTTAAATACACTTCTTAAGTTGATTAAGAAATCAATGTGGGGTTATTTAATGTGTCTTAAACACATTATCACACACCATAAATGCCCAATCGTGTGACCAACTTCAACCATTTATTTCTCACTCACCGAAAATCGGATTTGAGCAAATAAAAATACTACGATTATCTACTCATAATATAGAACAATCGTACGGTATTTAATTCCTCCAAAAATTAAATATCCCGGTCACAAAAAATCGGATAAAATGAGTCAAAACTCACTTTATTAAATCCTATTTTCCAACATTTAATTAATTATATTTATTGTAATATTAAAAGATAAATAGAAAACAAACGAGAGTATTCTTTAGAATTTTCATCACATCCAGTGTAGGATTATAATTGAATGTACTTGATGAAATCATAGATTGGCATACATGACTACAGAGATACCACATGTCGCATTATCTTTTTGCTTGTATTGATGAATAAATGGAAGGGAATTTTTATCTGCACCATTGATCTACTCTTTGCACTTCGGTTATTCAATACATATTTTACTCTTTAGACCACATACATTTAAATTCATACCCTTCACTCCAAAAATATTTGATTTACTTAAAATAAATAAATAAAATATGTTTGGAAACACAATTTTGAACACGTTCACCTTGTTCGGGAATATTAATTTGAACGAATCCAATACTTAGAAAAAAAGTTGATTCTAAACCTAAATTCTGAAGAACCCTCATTTGTTCGAAAACAAAAGTTTGATCGACAGTTAGAAAATTTCAGGGTGCAATGCTGTTCAAAGTGGATTTTGTTCAAAAAATATTTTCTGAACGAACTATGTTCGAAAATTGAAGTTCAAACCACTCCAATATGTTCAAAAATTTAAATTTGAACGCCATGAACTCCGTTTTTTCTCCAAATGCTGCTCGAAAAATGGAGTTCGAACCACTCCAAAATGTTCAAAATTTTTAGTTTCTAATGAATAGCGATCTGAACAAAAACAAAAACCTCCACAACATGTTCTAAACTCGATTATTTACGATCAATACACCCATACTAGCATTAACTTTGATGAATGATTCAATGGATTTTTTTTTTGAATTTGTGTTATATTGAGTGATTTTAGTGGTATAAATAAGTAATAAAAGGGTATTGAAGTAGCTTCACAATTATTTTATTTTTTCTTTATTTCTTTTATGATGTAACGAGTAAAATTAGTAGTGCAAATAGTCGCCCCTTAAATGAAATTCTATAAAGAATCTCTCTCGCTCAATGAAAAATGTTATTTTTAAGCAATAAAAAATTAATTAATTATTTAATAAAATAATTAATTACATACATAAATAAAATAAATAAATAAAAATATTGAGTTATAATTCATGACTTAATAAGTTATAGCTCGTTTAAATATCTTTGATTGTAGATAATTTATTCACACAAATTTACGAATCCGTAAGGATATCCCCACGAATACACAAATTTTTTTCATAGACATATATACGTACATATAATTTATATTCAACATGTCAAACTTAACAGACTAGCAACCATATTAAATCACATACATTTTACATAATTGATATGAGACCTTTTCCCTTTCTTTATTTTTTTAAATAGAAACACACACACATCTTATATGCAGCGCATTAAACTCAAAAGATTCGTATAGAAAATTATTCTCTTTTAAGATCGAACTTCTTGGTTAGACAAAAAACTATAGGAAAAACTAGAAAATCTGTAACACCCTAAATTCTATAATTTAAAATGTTGCTCTTTCTGTTCCTTAAAACGGAAAATGATTCCAATAATAATAGTTCAAGTAATTTTTTTTTCCTTTTCTAAATTAATCATGCTATAAATCGTAAGAAGAAAATAGAACACAATATATATATATATATATATATATTTAAAATATATGTGCTCTGAATAAAGTACCTGCATTTCATAAGCTCTAAGTTCATTTTAAAAAGTAACTCATAAGTTCAAAAATATAAAATTCACACTCCTAAATTAAATAAACTATAATAGCAAATTACCAGTTTAAGTTAGTCCAAAATCACTAACAAACATAAAATACTAAATTCAAAATAGTTTAAGCAACAAGTGCAAAAGTTAAGATCAAGTAACAAAAATATCTCGAGAAAGTCCACCCCCATTTCCATCGCGTCGCTCCCAGCTCATTGACCTGAAAATATTTAAAAATGTGGAGTGAACACTCTTAAAACGTACTCAGTGGTGGGGAGTGTGGGTATTTCTTTCTATTTATCCAACTGAAATAAATCGCAGGAATAATGGATTTAAGGTACTCTTCTTCTGATTCTAGAATACATCTTGAACTGTGTACATGACATATTCTGGCGTGTATAAAACGCTTGTGTGCGTATGAAACGCTATTCTGACCTAATGTGTTGATGAATACTCAAATTCGTGCTTTTTCATTTATCTTTTTATACCATTTCTAAGTGTTTAGTATAGAGTCTAGTCTAGTTTTGGGGGTAAAGCTGATTACAGGAGGATGAGGGCACAAAACCACCACAACAGGCACAGACAGGTGCTATTTATGCTGAGGGCACAAAGGACTAATTTGCCTGCCGAGGACCCAGTCAAAGTTGTTGCGAGAATTACGCAACAGAATCGCGGGACAGCTCCTATATGCACGTGGATGTGATGTGGCGGTCAGTTCCGAGTCTTGGGGAGTTCCAAACACGTTGGGAAGGAAGTGGAGACATCAGGAAGTTACTGGAGGCGCTAGGGTTTGTTGCTATCACTCCTAAAATCAAGGAAGAACATGGAGCATGGAGGTGATGAAGTGGAGGAGTGCAAGAGCCCTTGCGTGGGTGAAATCTGGGCTGCTTGAAGCCTTAATTCATTTTTGGCTATAAATACTTTTATCTGTTTTCATATCGGGACGGCGTTTTTGCACCTCGAAGATATAATTTTCCGTTTTCATACTTAGTTTATTTTCTGGATATTCTATCTGCTGAAGCTGGCGGTTTGCCCGCATAAAAGTAGTTTAGTTATTTTGTTGGCAAAACTGGGGTTGGGCCCAGAAGTTAATCGAGTTATTTCCTTTCCAAGTAAGATGTCTTTTATCATTTCTTTTACTTTAGTTTCTATGTTTAGTGGCTAAGTATCCACTGTTCAAGTCAAAGTAATGGTCTATGGGTAGAATATGTGCATGAGGTAATCGGACTTTAACGCCTTAAGGGTTCACAATCTTAACTTGTTTTTCACTTAGACATAGGTAAAGGGTGACTGGAGATGAAAGCGCCCATTTCTAATTAACTGGTACTAGTGTTAGTTACGTGGGAGTGTATAGGTGATCATGCCTCGATACCCGTATAGTAACAAGTCCGGGGGTGACAGTCTTGGTAGTTAAGATTGAGTAGTATATGCAGGCACAAGACCGTGTCAAACCTACTAGAATCGGGTCACTTTTGCCCTCAAAGCTGCTATACTTGCAAAACCTTTGTGTGATTCTCTCTTTAGGTTCCTGTATAGTTAGGTCCCTAGGTGTCGATCGCATCATCTAGACGATATAATGTAAGAAGTGATTGGGGAGTGGCCGATCGTATCCATTTTCTATAACCGGTTAACCCTCAAAGTGACAATTACCCATATTTGGCCATAGGGATTCGGTTTTTCGACCTTTCTGCTAGTGTGGGCACAACGGGTAGTAGTGGTAATTACATATGTTTTACCCGGAATTGCGCATACCTACCGAATGACTCGATGCTTTGACTTGAGCACTTTTATTACTGATATTTTCTTTTGTGATTTCCTTTTCAGCACTTAGTTAGTTTAAGTTTATTAGCAAGGTTTTTAGAGTGACACTGAAAACCCAAACCAAAACTAAGAAAAAACAGAAGGTTATGAACACTTCTCGTGGGATCGACATCCGTCTTCACCAGCTATACTAGCCGTTGAAGGCAGATTAAGCATTTGTGGACTATTTGCCCGTAAGTGTATTTTGCACACCAAAACGACGGTGTGTCATGTGTATAAAACACTGTCCATATTCCATCCACGATAATTTAAATTGGATTAAAAACATTTTTGTCTGAAAAAGCATATATCATATACTTTTATTTCAAAGATAATAATTTTACCCACCTGATATTAGAGAACACGTAAAATCGAGTAGATATTCACAAAGTGGATGAGAGTCCTAATTGCACCGCACCTAGTGTTAGGACAAATAATCTTAATTAAATAATTTTGGCCAACCTTAATTTTTAAAGAAAAAAAATCTAAAAATTAGAAATTTATGGGATAATATAGTCAATTTATGAAATTATGGACCAAAAGTTAAATTTCGAAAAGTTTCTAGGCAGATTTGGAATTTGAAATTAATAGATATGACCAAATCTAGAGTTCTAAATTTTATGGGGATTCTTTTCTAAATTCTAAAAAATAATGGTTCCAAAATGAAAATATATTATTTGCAATTTAAACCCCCATTTCCTATTTTTTTAAACACGGCAAATCAAATTGGAACTTTAAATCCTTAATACAACTTGCTCTCTCTCTCTCTCTCTCTCTCTCACACACACACACACACACATACACACACACTTCTCTCATTTACTCACCCTCTCTTTCTCTCTCTATTGTATGTAGGAACATAAATGGAGATCCCCAAATTAGAGGGGAATTTCTACCCTATCTGTGCGGGTACTACCTGAAGTGCCCTCATAGGTCTATTGGGACACTTCAAAATGTCCTAATAAATGTATTAGGACACTTTGAAGTGTCCCAATAAACCTATGAGGGCACTTCGGGTAGTACCCGCACAGGTAGGGTAGACTTCCCCAAATTAGAGATGCAGATGCTTGCACATAAATCCCAATTTTTCTCATCTTCTCTCTCTATCATCACCTTCTACAGCAAGACTACTCTCACCCTGCTATCTTCTCCACCTAATCTCCGGCGAGCAACCACTACTGACCCAACTACATCTCTCATGGGTTGACAAGAAAGATGGCCCGAAGCAAACCGAGTTCTAGCTGCAACCCAAGCTCGACATCGGCGATCACAACCTGAAAGCCCCTTGCTCCGACTCGACTCCAAACCCAGCTGACTCAACAAAGCCTAAATCCAGCTCACCTCCGCTCGACTCAACCCAAATCCCTAGCCCAATAGATGCGACTCCAACGTGAGTCCAGCCCCAGCTGCGACTCAAATCCGCCACAATCACCACAGCCCCGACTCACCTTCTTCCCCCTTTTCTTGTATTATTTTGCATCTTAGCTAATAAATTACGTAATTCTATTTCTAGACTGATTAATTGACTTTTAATTACTGTGTTTGAGTTTTAGAAATAGAAAATAGTTGTTATGTTGTTCCTATGCGTGATTAAGTGAAAGTTGATTTTGAAAAAATTAAAATTAAATTCTTGAACATGTTTTATGGATTTTGATGCTAGTTTTCTTGTGATTATTATATGAGTATGGGAGAATAAAAACAAAATGGATAGATGATGGTGCTGATTAGTGAATAGTAGAAAAAAAATCAATAATTGTGGGTTACGAATTTGCAAAGAGAATTCAACCATGTGACATGGGCTATCATGTGATCAGATACTAAACTCATACTTTGAAATTTATACTTAGCAGCAAGTATGATTCAAGAGTTACCGTAGGGAGGATAAGAACTCCGAGTAGAACTTTGTTGTTGAAATCTTGATCCAACAAACTGTTTGATATATGTCGACTGTGGAAGTTTTTCAATAGAAGGTTTTGAATGCAATTTGGCAAAGAATAGGAAGAACTTAAGGATTTGATTAAAAAAAAAGGAGGACAGGTGTATTCTTACTTGGAAGAAATTGAGTATGGCTACGTGTTTAGTTAGGGAGAAAAGAAGAAAACTCATTACTATCCTATTCATTTTATTATTATTATTATTATTATTATTATTATTATTATTATTATTTTATTTTTTTATTTTTTTTTAATTATGGAAAAAAATAATAAATAAATTTTATCTAAATAAACAAGACTAAAAAAATATATTATAAGCCTCAAAAGTAAACTTTTAAAGCCCAAATATTAGTTCCAAATATTTATAATACTAGGGCGCAACTTCGAACTCCTTCATGTTCATCTAATATTTAACTAGCATTATCAAATAAATTAAAACTCAAATTTAAAGCAATTAAATAATTGAAATAATTTAAATCACGTAGAAGTGGATTGCTACAAAATCAATTACAAGTGTATTTTTTCTTACCAAAGAAATTGAAACTTCATCACTATTAGTATTATTATTTTTTATTTAGATTTCTCTCTCATATTTTGCTTAGCCTTTTTTTCATAAATATATATCTATTATTATAAATGTGTGTATAGAAGTACTTCAAAATTTACAATTATATATTATTTGATATTTTTGGTTTAAATTGTTACTATAATACTAACAAAATAAATTGAATATTTTCTGAATTTATTTTATAGTACCCGACGTTTGCCCCTTTTTTTAACTTTTGTCCCAAATTTTCAAAAATTACACTTCAATACCCAATTTTTGACAAATTAATACTACTACCACTAATGCAATTTTCCGATATCCCGAATATTGATCTAAAATGCCAGAAATCTTACATAAAAGTGTGGAGGCATTTGAAAGTAAGGGTGTCATTCCATGTCAATATTTGAGTCACCGAAAAAATGCATTAATTTTATAAGTATTATTTTATCAAACTTTAGGTATTGAACTGTAACTAACCCTTATCATTATGAACCAGTATTACATCCTATGCATCATGTGCAATGCACAGTGAAAGATATATAAATAATTTATAATGAATATTTTGTATAAATAAAATAATTAAATTACAATAAAATGTATAAATAATACAATGTTATATTCAAGTGTGTTCACTATTTATCGATAGATAATCCATATTCATGATTAAATTTACAATTTTCATTCATTGTACCCATATAAAACAAATAACATAATTAGTTCGCCTGAGATCCATTTCAAACATAATTGTTATAACATAATATTTATATATTAATAAATTTTAACTGAACACGCGATTCCACCTCACGATTCCACCTCAACGCATGACGCCTTCAACCATCGGCGATTCAACCTCCGGTTATTCAATCAATTCTAGCAACTCAACATTAGCAACAACAGGTATATATGTGTTCTTATCCACGTGATTTTGTTCTTGTTCCAATCGATGGTTTAATGGATAACTTTATCTCCTCTGTATACGATTTTGGTGAAGATACGTCTGCAATGAATGGTGATGTTTTTTTTGTTTACGAGATTTGTGAAATTGTGATCCTTGATCAATAATTAGGTTTACGAAATATGCATACCATGTGTTCGATAATACGCCTCTGAAAGAATTCATTTAAATTTCTATTTGCATAGACTATTTGTTATTGTGATAATATTTTTAGTACTAATTTAAATTTCAATTTTATAATTATTAGATATTGTTCTACTTGATGATGAATCAAATGATGAAGATATAGAAACTACATATCTCAATGAACATGAATATGTTCAGTTGCAATTCGGAAGTAAGTCATACTTTACTTCTCTTTTGTGTTTGTTGTAATTCACCAATTGCATATAGTTAAGACAGTAATAATACTTGACCAAGTAGCTAGCGATCTTTCACGCACACTTAGTGACACCTCTCTGTTTCTTGATATACAATTCAATGTTATAGTTTGTTCTAGATATACTTCACATTATATTTAATGGTTCTTTATTTCAGATATAATGATATTTTTGAATAATAATAATAAATTCAACAACCGATCGACTTATATTGTTTCACTTTAATTTTATTATTTCAGTTAGTGATCCATGTAGTTAGTGATCTTTAGGTCACAGTTAGTGATACCTCTCTGTATCTAACTCAATATGTCAATTCAATTTAATAGTTAGAACTGATTTTTTTAGTTTTCGAATCCCCTTCCGATCTGTTGTCGTTGGTGCGTTGGAGGATGTCATTGTTGGTCTTGCAAGGTGGAAGATCGAGATTTTGTTGAAGATTTTTAATGATACTTTTATTTGTAATTAGTGTTACTTTCTTTTGTAATTACTGATACTTTATTTTGTAATCGATGTTATTTTTCTCTATGATAATGAAATAAATATTTTTACTCAAGAATGAATTTTTATTGTATTCATAGACCCGATTCTTTTTAATTGGTGATACTTTCTTTTGCAATTAGTGATACGCATATGTGATTTAATAATACTTTACCTCATAAATAATGATACTTGAGTTAATGATACTCCACCCATAGTTAATGACATTTATCTATTCTTAATTCGATAATCAATGTTTAATCATCAATAATATCAAATTATCCTTCACTTCCGGGTTAATGATACTTCATCTCATGATTAATGATATTTCACATCACAATTAATGATACTTCACAAGATATATATATATATATATATATATATATATACATACACACACATACATATCTAATGATACTTCACTTAATAGTTAATGATATTTCGTCAAATTTATATCTAACAATACTTCACTTTAGAGTTAAATATTATTACTTCACTACACAGATAGTGATACTTCAGAGGTAAATAATATTACTTCACGTTATACATACTGATACTTTCTTCATTAGTATTGATATTGTTATTGTTTATGTATGTCTCTCTATTTTTTAACACCGGTAATAAATGAAATAAATTAGTGTTACTTCCCTGCACACATAATACTACTTTTCTGTATAAATAGTGATACTATCTACAATATCAACAAAATATATATATTCAAAAAAGATTTCTAAAATCAGAAATACAAGAAAATATACAGTTCATTAGCAAGAACATCTGTAGTTTGCATATCCTAAAAATCTTTTGGAAACATTACGAAAACCCAACACCTCCGAACCTAATAAACTTTCCAATCATATCTGCACAAAAACTAATTGTTTGTAGTCATTGTTCTCAACTGTGTTAAACTTCCCCCAACAATTCAATATTTTCCAACCAACTATTCATTACAAATACCACTCAACATCCAACCAAATAAACATTCCCCTATCATGTTAGACTATGCACTACCTATTTTCAAAAAACCGAACACCTTACATTCTGCCATCAGCTACATTCGTATTCCGTGAACACCAGCAGCTACTAACTGTGTATATCATGTTAAAAACACAGAGAAAATTTAAAAAAAGAAACTTTTTTATAAAATATGAAAAAATTGTTCATTAAATATTGTACATGTTTATATTTCTTGATATTCTTGATGACTTTAAGAGCATCATAATGTATTTTTGCTCTCACACCATTTAGTAGTGAAAGCATGATTCTTGCACAGTATTGACATCTTAATCTTTTTCTTCCATCAAGCTGGAATAAAAAATAATTTTTGATCAACAACTATAAACAATACAGTCATGTATCACTGATAATTCAGTTAAGAATCACTACCAAAACAATTAAGTCTCGTGAGTTTGTAGAAGAAATGGAGGGAAATGAGAGAACGGGACATGGGCGAGAAAGAAGATGACAACGACATTTTAGGTTTTTAAAAATTTCTTTTTTAGTCTTTGATTTTTAAATAAATATTTGTTTTAATTAAAAAAGATATTTAAATAAATTAGTAATTATTTATCTTGAATTAAATTTAATAGTGGAATATAATGAAAATATAAGGAAGTTTCTATTTGCAGTTTGCACCACCAAAATTACTATTTGCACTTCACTTACTCGATGCACTATTATTTTTACTCTTTGCACCACGCACATTTACATTAATGCCCTTCAGTCTAAAAAAATATATTCGGAAATACAATTTCGAACACGTCCAATTTGTTCGAGAATATTAAGTTCAAACGACACTTTGAAAAATATGGAGTTGATTCGAAAATCGAAGTTCGAACACAGCTTTGAAAAAAAAACATGTTCGGAAAA
Organism: Perilla frutescens; assembly: GCA_026008535.1. Taxonomy (NCBI): domain Eukaryota; kingdom Viridiplantae; phylum Streptophyta; class Magnoliopsida; order Lamiales; family Lamiaceae; genus Perilla; species Perilla frutescens. Next base: position 66,994,418 of record BRKX01000002.1, on the reverse strand, counting down.
ATAATTTCGAACAAGTTCAAGTGGTTCGATAATATTAATTCGAATGACTCCTATACTTAGAAAAATATGAAGATGGTTCGAATATTGAAATTGGAACATTCTCATTGTGTGCGAACTTAGACATTCGAACACCTTGTATGTGTTCAGACTTGATTTTATTAAAAGGTATTTAAGTAATTTTAAAATTATTTTACTTTTTATTTTTTTTTTATTTTGTGTTGCAAAGAGTAAAATTAGTGATGCAAATAAAATCTCCCAAAAATAATACTATCTTTAGAAACACCCGATTGATAAACATGTTAATCTGGAATAAATTTGGTAAAATAGAAACAGTCTATAAAAAAACCTAATGCCAACCAAAAGAAAAAAAGTAGTAGACAATAACCGATTGAGATGAATCAATACCAGATCGACTTATCCACTGTTACGCAATTTACGCTTAATTCACTATACCATACATTTATGGACTAAACTATCTATCAACTAGAGTTACAATCTGCAGGAAAAAGAAACTAAACTCAGCCTATAAATCTTCTATCTCCTCGAGGGAAGAAAATTGTGCATCAATTCGGCAAAGAGCTTCTTGATCAATTATGGCTGGATTCACCCACTTCGGCGGGAAAAAATGGGATTCTCGTTTGCTTGAAGAAGAATCATCATCTTCAATATCCTTCTCCCTGCAAGATGGAGATTCGACTGGTTCCGTTTGGCTCCTCTTTTTCGTATTCCATGGAAAGATCTGAGCCGCCATCTCCCGACATGTTTTCAGATCATCCCCATTTCGCACTTTAATTAATTTATCATTGAGATCGCTCAAAGCCATTGCCTTGTCGCTCTGCAAAGACTTGATCTTTTTGGTCGTTCTCCCCTGTCCTTCTGTATCGCTGACATCTTCAGCAACGTCCACTATTTCCAGCTTTCCTACTTTCTTCAATCCCTGATCTACAATGTATTGGATCCTCTTTCTGAAGCTCTCAGTTGTTGCCGGGTTTGATCTGAGCTTCGACTTCAAGCCATGAACCATCATTTCCTCAGTGTTATCACCATCAGAATCCGAGTTCACTCTAGAAGACTGCTCGTCTTGAATCTGGTTATCAAACTCTGAATTGACCCCAAAAACCTCTTCCAGTAAACCTACATTTTGCATGTACCGGTCAAAAGCGTCACTTTCTACTTCAACATTTCCATCTCTGAATTCTTTCAACTTCAAGAACCTCCATTCGTTGATAACTAGTGCATCCTGACCATGTATGTGCATAAGGAAGCATTTTAAGCCATGAAATAGATTAATAGAAAAGATAGTATGTTCAATAAATTTTTACCTTTTTGGTCAATGGCTTCCTCGACCGAAATGGTGTCTGTAAATTACTGAACTGTGCAAAGTTGTTAGAAAGTTGGCGAAGTCTGTGAAAACTCCTGTAAGTGACCGATATCAGTATACACAACACTTAACAACAAAATTACTACTTGAATAACGCTATTGATTTTGAGTTGCAGCAATAGAGGACAAAAGACTAAACCAATTAGTCCAAACAACACAGTTTTAAACTTAAGACTCCCACGATCAAAGAATTCCAGCAACTAAAAAAATTATGCATGTGAGAAGTGGAAGACGCATGATAAATTATCAGAGGGGCAAAGAAATAACAGACAATGAAATAATCTTTCCGTTCTTATGAAGGTAATATCAAGAAAAATGATATTGAGCATCTATTATATTTAGCATAAATATAACATACAATAAAGATGCAATATAAGGGTTAAGGGCAGACATCAATCATTATGCTTGCAATTACAGTGATTCTAATCTTCTGCAGCTTCTTGGATGTTACACCATAAACATAACATCCAGAGGAAATATAAACACATACAAGGCAATCTTGTACCAAGATTATACCTGAATAACTAGCTTTGCAACTTACCCTGAATGAGATACTTCAGAAGATTGCTGATCAAAGTGTGGAGAGCTGGTAGAGGGTGGTTTGTCTGGAAAAGATGAGTTGCCTTTCAAAACTGCTAACACAATTATAATTCAATCACTTGAGTAGGTGCAGGTTGAGCTTGTAAGTATTGGAGTAAAGAAACAATGTATATTCAACTAACTGTGCCCGGGATGAAAAAAACCTAAGAGAACTCAATCAGAGAACTCAATCAGATGATCAGATCCCAATAGGGTTCATGTTTGACCTTTGACAGATACTGTACTTTGAGAAAATTTAAGAAGGTCGCTAAAATTGGCCACTCTAAAAAAGGCTTCCTTGAGGGAGGCAATTAGATATTAGATTCACCAACCACCTTCACTGTTATCCAGCCGCCAATAGTTTAGCCAGTAAATTGCACATAATCTTCTCTCAAAGAGAGAGAAGCATATCCATACTGAAAAAATGCCACTAAATAAACTCTAGATAGTTTAGTACAATCTCTTTATTAATTTAGTATCTTCCTATGCCTTCTTATGCCGCCATTATCTTGTTTATATTCCGCCGTTAAACTAATCATAAGTATTTACTCTTTCCATCAATGTAAACAAAGGTGAAACGAAATTTCTTCACCATTTCAACAAAATAAGTTACTTAATTCGGAATCAGGAGAAATTCGGTGCTAAAGACACAGGTCTTAGATACAGCAAAATAAAAATACCACATTTAGACAACATGAGCAGAAGGCCAAAAACCTCAAGCTTCAAATTCTAGTGCCTAAATGTTCAGATAAATCTTTAAAAATTATACAAATAGTGCAGAAGAGAATCATGAATATTAGTATTTTCAGATTTGTGCTCATTGTCAAGTTCAGAATTAGGGGAAACCAAGATTCTACTGATTTTTTCTTTTCACATGAGATTCTATGGATTTTTTTATTTTTTGTCACGTGAGATTCTACTGTTTTTAATCTTGTGAGAGACTCACAAAATGTAATCCTATTCAAAGGATTGTATTTATAAGAACAAGCAAGAAGACTGGATTGCCATACCATGTATATGACAAGGATTTTGTGCTTTTGCACAGCAGTTCTTGCATGACTGGTAGGGACACCTGCAAAGTTAAGATCAAGAAATAGATAAAAATATATATTAAGAATTCAGCACTGACTTAATATTTGCCGAACTTCGAGCGATATTAAATAGGACGGCAGGAATGAGTTAAGAATTTAACGGATGAAATACAAAACTGTGTGCAGCATCAGCATACAAGTTACCAACTTGAAACTCCTCTTTTCTTTTATGTAAACAGTAAGACCACATCTATCCAAACTTGTTTCAAAAGGAGGAGTTTACCTCAGATAATAAACTAAATGTTAAGATGGAACTGTTTATATGTCTTCTCAAATCATCATGAAATGTTTCTATTTTACATCGATACACGAATCCCTTTATACGAACATAATTTGATTTTAAGATGGAACTGTTTACATGTCTTCTCAGTCATGCATCGAGATTTTGTATAATTGTCTCATCAAGGACTTAACTCTTGGACATCATCTATTGCTACTTTCACTTCATCAAAGCAAATGAATGCATTGATGAGAACATTATGATGTCATTGTCGGACATGTTATTCCAACAAGTAGCAACTGATGAGATCAGTATTATAGTTCCATAAACATCTCAAGTTTACTCTTCAGCTTTACATTTGTAGTATGTAAAACAAATTTACATCCAAGTAATAAAAACCCAAGTTCCTTTAGGGTTTCAAATCTAATAGGATCCATAGCAGTTAAAGGAGCGCCTCTGGCAAGGCACACCAGGCGCATCATCTCACGCCTAAAAGAACCAAAGGCAGGTCCTGTCCACAGGTGGACCCCTAGGCACCCCTGGACATCTTCAGGCCTCCAGTGAGGCTCTCCAAAGGCGCACCTTTTGGACATTTCCTATTTTATTTTATTCTTGCCGGAAAAATAGGTTTATAATCTGATGGGGCTTGGGGCAAGAAATATGTCAAAAACCAAGGATGATTTCTGGTGTTATTTTTCTAACAAATGATATGCACATTTTTCAGGGAATTATCTAGAATTTTTCTTTTCTAGGATCTAACTGATTAGCATTCCTAATTTCAGTTTGCCTAGCTGTATTTTACTTAATAAGGCATGCTTCCTTTCTTGCAAATCTCTAAATATGGAATTGTAATTACAGGCTATGCGTACTTTTTCTCATAAAACTCCAGAAATATATAAAAGACAAAAGAGAAAAAGAGCCAAACAAAGACTAGGACGTGAATACTTCACTTAAATCTTTTACCTTTCCTTTTACACGCTTCTTATTCTTCTTTTTTAAATAACTGCTTGAACAAGGGTAAAATTGAACCAGATTTCTTGAAAAAAGTAGAGATACAAAGGCAAATCTACTCAGAGTTTTCTCAGTAAATTATTCCAATGCTAATTTTATTTTATTACATGCCTCATATCACATGATTTTCTAGATTTCCAGCAGCCTGAAAACCAATTTTCATTCTCTTCTTCTTATTTTAGCGCCTTATACACACGTCTCACCTGGCGCCTTGTGTCTAAGGCACTTGGAGGCTTTTGCGCCTTGCATGTGCGTCTTTAATAACCGTGATAGGATCTCGATGCTTCATCATCTAAGTATACTGCTTTAGAAATAATTACAACGGTTTTAAAAAAAATAAGTTTAAGTAAATATTCCATTAAGTTCAGTAACCCGACTACGGCAACTCTTTGAGGAAAAAACCTAGTATTTTGCAAAACAGCATTTCTTTAATCCATCTAATCAATCACCCATATGATCTAACAAGTAAATGATTTAATCCACCAAAGCCCTAAAGAAAATTTAACTAAAGAATGAGGCTCAGTCAACTAATCCTAACTGACCTGGTACCTAAGTCAGCATCATCAGAAACCAAAGAGAAAGGAAAAAGGAGGGTATCCTTTAGTTTGAAATATCCATCAAATTAATAAACAAAACCGTTAACAAATTTTACAACTTACAAGAACCTATGCATTCAACACAAACCAGTACTAAAGAAGCACTGTCAAGAATTTCTAATAATACAGATTGCCCAGCACATGAAAATGGCAAAAAGAAGAAGTAAATAAGCTTCAGAATTTGCCACTAAACATGAATTCTTATCAAAGGACAATAAAAATTAAGGGGAAGCCCAATTGGTAGTCCCCTTTTTGCAGCCAAAATATTTTTTTAGTATAAAATTTTGCATTGATCTCCCTTAATATTAATATCTTGTATCCCATTGCAGGGCATTGGGTGCACAAACAAATGCGTAGATTTTATCAATTCAATTCACCATGAGTAAAGTTCAGGCACAACTCCTAGACCAAAATATGATAGAAAATGTGGGCTCAGATGCATCTATGGCTCGACATAGAAAGACAAACTATTAAATGATCCAATGGAAGAAAGGAGTAGTAGTTAATGGCAGATAAACAGTTTTAGGAATTTCAGTTAAGACATGTATTACTTGTAAACCATTAAAATGGAGCAGATCCAGCACTCGTTCAGGTTCACCTTAAATTTCAGTAGATGAGTGATTGAATGCAACTAATTTGATACATAACAATCTCAGAATTTTGTCCACCACCACACTAGACATGACGAGCAATAGACTGTTGTGAAAAATTGCCACTTCTGAACAAGCTATGATATGGATGTTGTTTTTTTTTCCATTATATTTAAGACATACAAGATTCTAGCCCCTCACCTCGTCTCTGACCGAGAAGGCCATAGCAAGAGTTGGTAACACAAGCATATTGCTTTTTCTCCTTTCACGACATTCATTTTTTCTACTTAAAATCCAACTAGCTTCAGGAACTCAAAAAATATATGCAAGTTTATGAGACAAAATTAGTTAAGTTGCCTATTCAAAAAAACAATTTTCTTGCAGACTACATAGACAGCTGAAATTTACTTGATTGTCCGGTCATCTTTATTCGCGTTTAATGAGCGGATGGCAGTCCATGCTTTCAGGAACTAATCGCATTTAAAAATGGAAAACGTCGTAAACATGAACTAGGATGCTTGAATCCGGGCACACAGGGTACATCAACCACCGCAGAAGCACAATAAAATACAACTTCTAGGAGGGCGGGGTACAATAAAAGGATCCGGAAAACAAGCCAAGTAACAGTGCAGAAAACCCTACATTGACTGAAGGGAGATTGCAATGAACGAAAAGGCAAAAGGGTTTACCTAGAGCGCGCCACGTTGCCGCACTTGATGCACTTGGGTTTGTTAAGGCCGCGGAGGCTCTTGGAGGAGGGCGGCGCGGAGACGGAGGCGGCGGCGGCGGCGGCGGCGACATCAGTGGCGCCGCTGCTGGTCTTGGCTGGGGATGAGGCCGCCATAAAATCGGGCGGGCGATTGTTGGGAAATTCGAAAATCCTACAAAATTCGATTTTGAAATGAAACCAATAATAATAATAGACGGATTTGTTATTCTGTGGTTATATAATTCGGGCTTCGATTGGAAGCGCCTCTTCTCACTTTCGGGCCTTGCGCCTTATACGTGGACTAACAACCATTTTATGATAGGGTCAAATTACGCCATATCTCCTCAATATTTTAATAAAAGGGTGTTGCTGTTAACACCACTACTTTTTCTCAATGCACCACAAAATGAAATTAATTAAAAAATATATATTTTTGATATTACTGAAATACCCTTTTTTTACTTTCATACACCACTAATATTTCTCTACACACCACTAATTAAAATAACATAATAAATATTTTTATAAAAATAGTAAATATGCATCAGATATCAAACTTGAAGACTTACAACAATCTAACTTGAAGCAAGAAAACTAGAAACCCTATTTCTCAAACTTTGGATAGCATATTATGTGACTAAATCACCATGGAGTTCAAAAATGAAGAAGGCACGAGCAATGTAAGTGATTTTTTTACTGTTTGCACCGTATTTTTGTTAATTTTCATGAGTTCCGCCGAGTCTTAAATTACAGTTCATCGCGATTGGTTTGGAAAAATACAGTTTGGTCGCTAACTTCCATGTTTGGAAAATAATTTTTCGATCTGGTATACTTTGGTTCGGAAACTACGTTATCAAACGACAATCATACGGTTCGGTAATTAGTTTTTCGAATACATATCAAGTGATTCAGAAATTTAATTTTCCAAACTTATCCTTATTGTTTCGAAAATGTTTGTTTTGAACATGCTTTGATGTGTTTGGAAATCCATTTTTCGAACAGTCCTGATTTTTCTATTTTCAACAAATTTGTAGGAATTTACGGAGAGCAGTGTAGCTGACCCATTGAATCATGAATTACTTTATTCGAGTGAGTCTTACACTTTCCTTTAGTTTTTTTAATATTACTAATGGTTGATGAAAATTAAATAATCTTAATATGTTTTTCCTTTAGGTATTGTTAACTCCAGGTCATCCATTTCCTCCTATTATACTTTAGTGGAGAGAACACCGAAATGATTGCGCAGCTGGATGGGAAAAATTTATTACAAATATTAGTGGTGAAAAGTGCACCTAAACTGTATTTGTGATTTCTTAATTTATTCGGGAGTTTTTAATTTATTTTTGTTGGTGTATTATGAATCTCTTAATTTATTTTTTCACATGTATTGACTAGTTTTGGATCAACTTGTGTTTGTTCGGGATTTATTTTTTCATATATTATTATTCACATTTATTTTTTAAGTATATAGCAGAAACTGTGTTGGATCGAAAACATATTTTCCAAACTCAAACAATGTGGATCGAAAACATATTTTCCAAACTCATAAAATGTGGATCGAAAACATATTTTCCAATACCAAAAAATGTGGATCGAAAACATATTTTCCAAACTGCAAAAACGTGAATCAAAGACATATTTTCCAAACTGGAAAAATGTGGATCGAAAAATGGTTTTCCGAATGCCATCTAAACAAAGGATTTCTGAACACAACCAATACCATCTAACACATCCATTGCAAAATTTCCAATTCACATCCAACATAAAATATATCCAAAAATAATGCAGAACATCCAACATAAAATATATCCAAAATAACCACAATATCCAACATAAATCATGATGAAGGAGACTCGCTATGTTGTTGATATTGGAGACAGAGGTACTTATGAGCAGCTTCAACCTGATGCATGACAGTGTCAAGTGATAAGTCAGCATCATTAGCCCTCCATCGTGTCAACACCGGTTCTAAATAATCAGCTCCAACTTTATAGCCTTCCCAGAGTGAAGAAATATGTAATCCTCGCTGTGCATGAATTTTAGGATCAATAATAGGATGTGAAATAGAATAAAACCATGTGATGTACTCTGGTGTGCACTGCCAAGGAGGATTCGCCACTAAGCCTCGACGGTCTGCAGATAATTTATGACTATCCTATTCTTCAAATAGTTGTGCAAGTACCCCCCAAGTCCTCTCAATATCTCATCATCATCAATAATATCATCGGCACCTTCATTTTCTTGATTCATATCATCAGCACCTTCATTATCTTGATTGATATCTTCAGCACCTTCATTCTCTATATTCTCCTCCACTCTTTCCTCATTAGCCTCATTGTGTTCTACACATCGTCTCCTTACTGACACGGTAGGTCTCTTCTGATATGTTGATGCTGAAATATTTTAAAAGAGATGTTAGTTCGAACAGGGGTACAATTCTGTACTGAATCAGTTCAAAAAACTATTTTTCAAATTCTGTAGAGTTGATTCGAAAAAATATTTTCCAAATTCTGCATAGTTGATTAGAAAAACTATTTTCCAAACTATATACACGTAGTTCAGTATTCTATTTCTCGATTGTCTAAGCAATACATCAACAATATACAGTCCAATCTAAAAATGATGTTCAACAGATTATTATCAATCGTGCAGCAACATATCAATCATTTAGCACACAAATTCAACCAAATTCAACAATTTTAGGTTTAAGTTCAAATCAAATTATACAAAATCCCAAATTCCTCAAGATCGAAACCTTAAAACTTCAATGAAAATTAAGAAATTCAACCTCTAAAAATGATGTTCAACAGATTATTATCAATCGTGCAGCAACATATCAATCATTTAGCACACAAATTCAACCAAATTCAACAATTTTAGGTTTAAGTTCAAATCAAATTATACAAAATCCCAAATTCCTCAAGATCGAAACCTTAAAACTTCAATGAAAACTAAGAAATTCAATGGATAAAAATCAAAACCTAAAAACTTATCAAAAGGTTGAACAGGGGTTAAATTTTCGATGGAATCCACGAGATTAGAAGACTCCAAAGTGTTGTCGCTGCTTTGAAA